>JAHWFO010063991.1:390418-427284 GCA_023313115.1 Rhysida immarginata
TGCAATTTAAGAATTTCTTCTTTGTAGATAATAAAAAAAAGATTTTAAAGGAAGATGAGTCATACAAAGCCAAAAGAAGAATTTTGAAGTTTAAAAATAAGAAAAAATAATTAACGTATATACTTATTAAAAAAAATCAAATTTTCTTTTTCATTCTTGATGAAAAGAAATTACTTTCATATTTTTGATTTAGTAAAAGGAAGAGTTTTCCTTTTCGAATGAAATGAATAAAAATTCTGAAAAGGGTTTCCGACTTAAATGTTCCAAAACATTACTTTCCAATTGAATTTTTTAAAGAAATTTTAAGTTCCTTTTAAAATTCAAAGAAGTGAAAACTTCAAAGCAAATTCTTGTCATTGTCGAAAATACGAATCCAATTCCTTCGCTAATATATCATAGGAATCCAAAGGAATAATTTTTTTTTAAAGTTTTCTTAACTAGAAGGAAATGAGGAGGAAAAAATCCCTTTCCAGTCGAAGTAATTCGCCTGAAGTTGATCAAAATGGAACAATTTTTAATCAAACTGCTAAAATCTTGCATTCATAATTTTTTTTTCATATCTTCAAAAAAAAAGATATTTCCTATTTCTAATAACTAATAGCCAAAATCAATATTGATAGTTTTATAGCTTGGCTGTCAAAATTTGACATTAATGACAAATAGAATACGTTTCCCAAATCGTTCTTGCTCATTAAAACGACGAATGATTCATGGAACACTAAATCCTCTTGTAATTGGCCATTCCATTAGTGAAATTTTAACCTGCTGTGCCCGGGTTAACGAAAACTATGACCACAAACTTTTTTTTTTTTTTTTTTACTATATCCTGCAAAACAGCGAATTAGGATATAATTTCTCCTTTGATAATTATAGTCTATGAAATGCATTTAAATTGGAAATTTTACAGCATACGAAATCAAATATTTAAGCCACTTACGTGTCATCCAAAGTCAAATTTTAATTTTGCTAGTGTCAAATAACATCATTAGGGCATTCTACAAATCTGAACTCTGATCAATTTAAAATAATACGAAAAAATTATGGTAAAATGGCTCCGTTGATCCGATTAAAAAAGCACAACAAATTAAAAACTTAGTTTCATCTAATTGAATGAATTAATTCAAGTGTTATTTTTCAAGGAAGGAATGATAATTTATTATTTGGTCTGATAATTTACATTCTACTTATTAAAGCTCTAGATTAGGAGCTTTACTTTATAGTTGAAATAATTTCCTAATGGTATTTTAAAAAGATAGTGCTTTCCCTTTCTGTACTCGTATAGTTTTAACAATAAAATTCAGAAAGGTCTATCTGTTTGGTTGAAGTTTTAAAGAGAATGAATCAGGGAAAAAAGTTGATTCTTTTAAAAAGCAAATTCTAAAAAAAGAATTTTTCTTATTGTATTTGGAAAAAAATTTTTAAGTATGAGCAGCAATTTAAATAACCTTTTCTACCTTTCCGTTAAAAATCACTGAAATTGTAGCAAATGCAAATACGGATTCCAAATTTTTATGACTGTTAAACAACGCAATTCTTCAACTGAATTTAAATGTTTTAAATACATTATCGTATTGCTCCACAGTATGTTTCAAATTTATTCGGACACTTTAAAAATAGCACATTGTCAATGGTTTTGACCTTTATTTAATTTCTACAACAATGATAATGCTTCAAATGAACTATAGGTCCTATAAATATAACAAAAAAACATAAACAACTCGTTATTAAAAAAACCACTTGAAAAAAAATTGAAATTGAGTGTTTCACATTTATTCGGACAGGCCCCTCAATCCTCAATGAGACAACCCATTTACTATTGGTCGTTGGTATTTAAGCAAATTAATGTACTTTTAAACATTGCATGGGTCATTTTTTTCACTGGGCTTCGAATTGAAACACTAAGCTACAATGATACGAGGCAAAAATGTCACCGATTATGAAAAAGGTCAAATGGATTCCTTTCCTAGCTAAGGAAAGTCCGTACGTGAGATTGCTGCTTTTGTCAACAGACCAAAATAGACAGTTGCTGATTGCCTGAAATCAAAATAAGTTCAGAAACCATCAAACAATAAATAGGGCCGAAAGCAATCTTAAAACCTCGTGATGTGCGGCACATTGTCAACGCAGAATCCAATGAATGCACATCTGTAAGGCGAATTAGAGCTGAATTGGACCTTCCATGCAGTAGTACGACAGTGTATAGAACCATGAAAAATTCATCAGAGCTGAGACTTGGGTGTTTGTGTTTCATTCCATCATTAACAAACCACCACAAACGTTGGATATCCAGGACCGACGAATGGTTGGAAATTCTTTTCTCAGACGAAAAAAAATTCAATTTGGATGGACCGGAGGGGTGGGCATGCTATTGGCATGATTTGAGAAAAGAACCGAAGACGATTTCAAAACGTCAAATGGGTGGCGGATCAGTGATGGTGTGGGGAGCATTTGGCTTCAATGGAACGTCAACATTGGCGTTTATTTCACAAAGATTAAATTCAAAGGGATACCAGGAGATCTTGGAAGAACATCTTTTGCCTGCTGAAGCAGTTATCTGTGGAGAAAACTGGCGTTTTCAACAAGATAATGCACCAATACACAATTCAAAGGAAGGACACCAAAAAGTGGTTGGAATCACATAACGTTCGGGTTTTATCGTGGCCATCCAGAAGCCCAGATATCAATCAATCAAGAACTTGTGGGGCATTATGGCCAGGCAGGTGTACAAAAATGCACGTCAATTTTCATCAGTTTGAGAAATACCCAAAACAAAGATGCTCAGATTGAAAGACATAAGAACGTATCAATAGACCCACAGAGAACAATATATACTTTACCAGAATCGGCTGAATGATGGCAACAGTGTTGCTAAAATGCGTATTCCGGTTTACGTGATTTAACTTTCATTTTTTTCATACATTGATTCCTAATTGTACTATCATTAGATGGAAATTGTACTTTAAGAGTTAAGTTGGTAAATTTTTTAATAATGTACATTTTATTGTATTGCTTCCACGATGATCTGGCATATCGCAGAAATCCACCAATGTCATTTGTCCCCTTGTGATTTTTTTTCTTTGGGATTATGTGAAGTACATTGTCTATGTAATATCGTGTCGAAAGATCTGGCAGAATTTCGAAATCGCATGACAAGTGCCTTTAAAGTCATAACTGCCTGTATGCTGTCGCATGCATGACAAGGATTTGGACGTCTGTTGCGTTACATGAGACTCTTGTATTAAATCTTTGTAATGGAAATAAACCATTAAGGTTTTTTATTTCTATAGGTGCCTTCACAGTCACAATCATAAGTATTTTATCCGCCATATATATTTAACAATCTGTTTGATTCATACCAAATATCGAGTCAGTAACTTCTTTTGAATTATTTAAGAGCAAACATTCATGAAAGCTGCCTTTTTTTTAATTTCGCACTGCACTTAAGAGAGAAGTGATTTTTTTAAAAGTTTAATTTCTTTTACACGACTTTGATTTTTATCATGTTACTTTTTTGGTTTTGTCCACCGATATTGCAGCTGCAATGAGAGAAAAAAATTGATTTCGAATTTACCCTTAGCATGAAAAAAATATTTAGCCCGAGATTGGCTCTTCCTTTATTTAAGAAAATAGGCGCATTTAAAAGGCCTCCACCACTCGTTCCAATGATTGAAATGTCACGGAGAAATAATGGAGTAACTGAATGGTAGAAAAAGAGATGGAAAAGAAAGGTTGAGGTTGTGGTAGGAAAAAAGTAGTTCAAGGATAAACAGTCTCTCTTCGGAGATAAAGCTAAACAAGAAGTGATGTAATGTATGATATACCTAATTCACTACATCAATGGAGTGAACAGCAAAAAAAAAAAATGAAAAAAAATTCACGAGCAATTATGCAATCCTTCTGCAGCTGAATTTTATTGAAGAAACATTTTCAACTCACTTAAAACTGTTCCGGCTTTGGTGTTTTGAATAGCAGGTTGTTCTAAAATAATTACGAAATTTTACGAATTATCTGTCCAATGAAATAAAAACTGGAAGTGTCCATTTAAATTTCCAGTAGGGTTATTATTAGGCTTTCTTTAATTTTTATTGAAACATTATCTAGCAATTGCAATTGGACAAGCCCAGTTCTTCTTTTGTTAAATAGAATAAAACATTTATTATTTTTGAAGATAAAATATTACTTTAGGGAATTTCTTATTTTTTTTTACTCTGGCCATCAGAATAAGCGTAAAGAATTTTGATCAGTATAATGAATGAAATATCAGATATAATATATAACTCGAAAGAATTGTTCTATTATTTATGGATTACTCGATGAAATCTCATGTCACATTTTAGCTTTAAATTACAATATCAGAACACATTGGAAGGCATCTTTATGATTCAACATATCACAAAGCCCATCTTTATGATTCGCGCATTTGGATGGCGAATAGAATGGTAGAGCCATTTACGCGATTTATTACAAAACTAGAGAAGGTTTGTTTTCAACTCAAGCAATGTTGGAACGAATAAAATGAAAATTGATAAAAATTATTCTGGATCCATTCTTAATATATGCTTCATGCGTGGGATTTCTTTTTTTTTTACGATATTATTTGAAACTTCCTGCGCATATCCTGAATGACGACACGAGACATACAACGAGTGACTGGACTAGATAGTTAACATCAAAAGATAATATCTTGCAAGATAAATATAATTTATAGTAATATCAATCATATAGCGGACTCTTTAGTCCGTTATCTAAAAGGCTTCGTCAATACTTTTATAATAACGAAGTTATAAAAGTATGTGATATAAAAGCTTACAGAGTTTCAAAGCAATTTTAGAAAAAAAATATTGTTTCATTTGTTTTTTTTTTTTCAATGTAATAGATATTCTTCTGAATTTTAGGAGTTTTCCCAGCAAAACAAATAAGCATTTATTGAAGCCCACTATTATAATAAAAAAAAATTTAATAAAAAATGATGGTTGATAAATGGCATATGAATTTTAAAATTAATATTTTTACTTAACAAAAGTTAAACACTCCTCGAGATCTTACAAAAAAAAAGAAAAGTATTTTGCCTCTCTTGGAAAAATACATCTCTTCTTATAGGAGACGTGCGCCAACTGGAAACCTTATTGTTTTATGGGAAAACAGGCTTCCTCCTCAGCTGGCCCATTTTGTTTTCCGAATCATTTCTCTTTGGTTATTGCTTCCCTTTGCCTCCTAAAATGGGATTCCTCCAGCAGACGGCATTTTTGTGTTTATTCAGTCGTCTTTCAAATTGAATCTGACTTTGTGGTCGGTGTCGATAGATAAAACGTGAGAGAACTTTATCTTTCGCCCACTGGTTACTTGGGCCAATTTTACTATCTGTTCTTTGAATCTCGATTTTATATGATCAATACACAAGTATAAAAATTTTAAAAATCTAGCTCTACGTTGCCAAATCTGGTCAGAAAGTCCATTAGTCTGTTTTAGATTTCATTTGAGTGTCAGCTATCCAAATACGTTAAAGGCATGAAAACCACGAAAGATTCAATAAACAACTAATAAATAACTAATAAATAACTGATGAAAGAAGTTTAATCTTAAGCAGTTTGGAGTAAAAAGAGATAGCAATTTTATAAATTTTAAAAACTTCAATAAATAAATTAATAAAAAAACCTAAATCAAGCAAAACTCACAAAAATGAGTTTTAACAAAATGTCGAAATAAATTAAAATTTCTTAATATGCCAATATTTTTTAAAGAATGACTTGAAAATGGTTATTGAGAGATTTTATTCTATTTTATTTTATTTTTCAGATGAGGTGGGCGTAAAATAAAATCTCTCATTAACCATTTTCAAGTCATTCTTTAACGAATTTTACGGCATTAGAAAAGACAGTCCCAGCCTGCGAACAAAAAAGATATGTAACTTTTAGGTACCTGCTCTAATCAAGCCCAAAAGATACGTAAATAGCTAAATGCATTCATGCCCAACAGTGGCGCAAGCTTCCTGGTTCGAATCCAGGCTGTGAAATTTTCTTTCCTATTTTTCATTAATTTCTAAATTGAATTACGAGGGCGTTCAAATTTAAACCGGACTTTAATTTTTATAAAATCAGGAAACTACAAAACACACACACGCATACACACGCACGCACACACACACACACACACACACACACACACACACACCATTTTTTTCTCAAGGAACTCTCCTTGCTTCTCTACACATTTTTTCCAGCGTTCTGGAAGCATCTGGATACCGGTTCTGTAGAAATCTTCAGGCTGATGTTGAAACCACGTCAGGACAGCCTTTTTCACTTCCTCATTGGAGCCAAACCTCTGCCCTCCCAAGAACTCTTTGAATGGTCCAAAAAAAGGTGATAGTCGCAAGGAGAGAGATCCGGGCTATATGAAAGGTGTGGTAAGATGTCCCATTTGAGTTTCGTCAGTGTGTCCATAGTCAGTTTGTTGTGTGTCGTCTGGCATTGTCTTGCAGAAAACAAACACCCCTGGTAAGGACTCCTGGTCACTTTTTCCTTAATGCCGGCTTCCGGAACGTCCTCAAAATGTCACTGTAGTAAGGTACATTTATGTTTCGACGTTCTTCCGGAAAATCGACATAAATGAAACCCTTAATGTCCAAGAATACAGTCGCCATCACTTTCATTGCCGACGGTGTCATATTGAATTTCTTGGGTCGTAGTGAGTCAGTGTGTCGCCACTCCATGCTCGCACGCTTGCTTTCAGGAGTATGGCGATGAATCTTTGGTCACAACACGCTTTAGGAAGCTGTCACCTTTCCTGTCTTATCGCTGCAGAAGCATGGAACAGATTTCCATCCGGGTGGTTTTGTGATCCTCATGGTGTTGCTTAGGGGCATATCTGGCACAGATCTTGTTGACGGGTCCTCTTCCACAAATCGCTTCAGATCAGCGTCATTCAACACGTTGGGCGGTCTGCCGCGTGGCTTATTTGCCAAGTCCGTCAATCCCGCCCGGAATTTTCGGAACCAACGTTGGACAGTACGTTCGTTTATGGCGCCTACACCGAATACCTTATTGATGTTTCGAAAGGCGTAGGATGCAGTGTAATTCAACCTGAACTGGTAATGCATTATCACACGTAATTCGTATGAAGTCATGAATATCTTCGCTTGGGTTCAAACGCTATTAAATATCATCGCAGACATGCAAATTTCAGGTAGCTGGTCGCTGATAGGTTTATTTCTAGGAATGTACCACTTTGTTATGGGTACTTGCTATTAAACGTGGAAACCGTGCTGAAGCGCGGAACCCACCTCGAAATCCGACATTTGATATGCAACGACCTGATAAATAATTTGTTGAAGTTTTTAAGATTTATGAAATTACTCTATTAATTCACTTCAACATACCATTATAGCAGGTTTCATAAGATAAACTAGTTTGTTCGCTGAGAGTTAACTTTTAATTTTGTATGGTAGGCAGGTCACTAAGAATGCCACAAACTTAAGATTTTAATTATACATGACAAATAATAATGACATCCACTGTATTCATTTTATATACTCTAGTTTTGGAGTCCAACTGTATATAAATTATCGTACAATGAATATCTTTAATATTTGCTTTCGTGTCTACTTCTTTAAGATATATTTGGACGCAGTTCGAATAGTTTTAAATTTTAGATTTTCCTTTCTTTAAGAAGTTTATCAAAAATGTACCATTAATTATGATTGTCGAAATTAAATATGGGGAAAAAATTTATTTTTTCACTTTTATGTACTTTCAGACTCGTCAAATTTTTAAAAATTTTCTTTTAACTATATTTAACTACATTAGCTCTAGATCAATGCGAATCATGTTAATAAAAAAAAAAAAAAAACAATAAAAATAAAGTAAGCTGAGTTAGCTTCTAAATCGAGCATATTTTTAATTTTTGATTTCAGAAAGATAAATATTTAAATATGAAATGAAAAGAAACCAGCCGAAGACGAATTCAACCTTCCAGACGCTGGGAACGTTCCAAGATAAAATAGATTTTTTATCTACAGGGCAAGTGCAGACATTTTCGATGAATGCTAGCAAATACAGTTACCGTTAATGAAAGCAGATGGAAATGACAGCAATCAACGGTCTTCCTTCCCCCGAAATCGTATCGAAATGACAACCACTCTTCGAAGCCTTTTCTATGTCTTCGGCTTTCTATCTTCGATGGAAGAGCGAAGAAGCCATATGCTAATTAAAACTCTTCGCAATTGTTGCCATGGTGGATGTCAACCATTTCGAATTTCTGCGTCAGAATTCTTCTGTCTATGGTAATAAGGCTTAGCAGTTTCAACGCTCCATTTCTCTCTCTCTCTCTCCTCTTTCTCCGGATATCATAAATTTGGAGCAATCTTTAGTGCTAATCTACGTGGCTGCAAACGGGCGGTTAGAAATAAAGTGCCATCCCATGTAATTTCCGGGGCAAATGTGATAATGATTCGTAATTTACGGCTGAAGTCTTTTACTTTGAACTTTGCTCTTCAATTTTTGTTTTTATCGATCTCTGTTTACTAATATATACATAAATCATAAATAAAATCACAAAATATATTTAGATGAATGTTTATCTTGTTGTTAGCTCACCGAGGCCACGTTCATGGCTGTTGACAATGCTCATATTTGTTTTATTTAAATATATATGAAATGCTGAAGCTAATGTCAAGCTCTATTCAGTACGAAATAAATTTAAATAAACATAAAGGGAAATAAATGAAAAGGTGCTAGTTAACAAATACACGATTCAAAATATCTTTAATGAATACACCTCTATAATTAAAGATATGTACTTTCCTTTAAAATTACGAGATATTTCAAAATGCACAAACAACAAACTAAAAAAAATCCTAGCATTTTCATTTGTTGTTGCTAGGCAACAAAGATTTTCTTTTGGGCTTAGAAAAGGAAACGGCATAATAGAAGCTGGCGTCTTCGTTGCTGCAGGTGGTGTGGCAAGGTTTTTTTTTTCGTTTGTTTATTTACGGTTTCTTTCGAATGTAAAAGTTTTCTATTTTTTGCTGCAGTTCTAGAATTTATTGCATAGAATTTGTGAGTGTGTGTCTGTTTGGTAGAGGAGTGGAAAACATGAAACTAATAATGGATTTAGAACGTAACATTCACGCAAGTTGACAGAAAGGAAGAGCAAAGTAAATCTACGACGTTTTAAACTTCAACGGAGTTTAACATGGCAGCATCGAAATCGATTACAGGCAAATTAATTAAAATAATACTCAACGTATCACAGAGCAGGCATATAGGAACACTTAATATTCTAGGCTACGTTCCAAGCGAATGATTTCTTGTTCAACGATTATGCAATTAATGTTTACTTTATAAGCTTTAAAAATTATGTCAGAACAACAATTACGAGTTAGCACTTCAGGATCAACATTCCTAATTATGCTTTGAAACTAGATCATTAATTTTTAAAACTGAAAATATGATTTAATTGATAGAATTAACATTCAAATAATTTGGAGATTCATACCACAAATCAGTCGATAATTAAATATTTCGAAATAATAATTAACTCATTTCCCGAAATTACTTGATAAAGATTTTCGAAAATTAAGTCCACTTAAGAAGATAACGAATATGAAACCGTTCATTTTCAAGATTTCAAGATTAAACAGAGAAAACAGATGGGCTGAACTAATATGGGAGACGTCTTTGAATATTTTTAAAAATGCAGAGGAATTAATTTGAGTTCGAAATGAATTAATTTGAGCACCTTATCTTCGCAAACAGACTACCGGCAAAAAAAATGCAACACGTGGATAGCATAAAACATATTTAAATTTCAAGTCGACATTTAAGAAGAATGGTTCATCCCTAATTTACAACAACAAGCTGGCATCTGTATTATAACAGACTAGAGTAGTCTCAACACTTGCCATGTCCCGCACACGTAGCCGAACTCCCGTACAGCAACTGAGTTTGAGACTTCGAGAGGCTGGATGGTATTATCGGCAAATCGAGACCCACATTGGATGTAATGTGGCTGGATGTTGGCAGCAGTGGTCTACAGATAGCACTCAAACACGTAGATTTGATTCCAGACGCCCACGTCCACGCATTACTGATCCATGCCAAGACCGTCGGATTGTAAGGGAAGCACTGAACACCGCACAACGATGTAGATAGTAGATAAGGGCCAGTATCAAGACATACACGCGTCCCTCAGGACTGCAGTTACGTGTCCCTCTAGCCAGACTAACACTTCTACAAGAACACCGTCATCTGCGGTTGCAGTAGTATCGCAAAAGAACTGACTGGCGAGCTGAATGAAGGTCTGTTTCTTCAGTGATGAGAGCAGAGTCTGTCTGCACATCAGTGACGAATGTCAACGTATGTGACGAAGACCAGGAGAGCGACATCTTTCACAGCGGATTCATTTTGTCAGGGCACACAGGTCCAACTTGTGCTTATCCTTAGTGTTTACGAATGGAACATTGATAAGCGGAAGATACGTCCTCCTGCCTCTCTTGCAACAGAAGGGTAATGTGCTGTTCCAGCAGTAAGACGCACACCCACACACTGCTCGTGTTGCCGTACAAGCTCTCCAACATGTTTCCAGCCCATCACTATCTCCAGACTTGTTTTCATGTTTGGGACATGATGGAACAGTACATCCATGGTCGGAGCATAAAAGCCGTAACAGTTGCACAATTACGTCAACACATTCTGGACATTCAACACTAAATTGTTATACTGGGACTTTTCGAACACCCTGAACCAAGATCCTGAGCGTCTATGATTTCATTAAAATTGACCCACTCCTTCCTTGTCGGCAGTGTACGTTGAAATGCTACAGTCTCTTCTTACTGTCAAGTGAAATACTGTACTGATGAACTAAATAAAATAATGGGCAAAACTTCGGACACGTATTACAAAACGCTACAAATTAGAGAAGAGCTTCCGAAGTAATAAATTATATAACAGAGAGAGAGAGAGAGAGAGAGAATCATATTCTGGAATATAGAGCAGACACTACTTAAAGGATAACTCTACGTTCACATATAACTTTATTTAAATGGAAAGATCAGCGCATTAATAATATCGAGGCATTAACCCTAAATGCGTGAAAAAAAACTCAAATTGCATCTTTTCGCCGCCTTCAAATTGCCCCAAAGATGGCGGCCAAATAAGCGATCTACTCATTTCATATCGTTGGTTTTAATGGAGCCGGAATTGAATTGGGCCAGAATTTAATGACATACAGTTAACACCATAATGCCATGATTTAATGTATTCGGCAAAATTAACCAACTTGAATACATTACAGCTCACTTTTAGCATTGGACATCAACTATATAAATTAAATTACTGTACAAGTTAGGGAATTCAGATCACGCTAGGTGCCGCTTAGATCGCCACAAAATTATTCAAAGAATTATAAAATGATGTTGCAATGACAGAACATTCGTTTCCAAGAATTATTAATAATGAACAGGAAATGGATATAATAGACGATATAGATAGGGCAGACTTGGGCCATTGCGACCTATGCGGCTTCTTGTGTGATCTGAATTCTCTAGCTTCTTTAAACAATGGAAAATGGCAGTAGCTCTATGACCATTTATATCTATAGACCAGTCTCAGTTGAGTATAGCTACTATATTATACTGAGCTGACTCGAACACCATTACGGAGCCCACATGTAACAGTATTGCATGCTACTAAAGCGAGGATTTTTGAGTATAGCTACTATATTATACTGAGCTGATTAAAATCTTTGCAAAAATGGCTAAAATTGGAAGAAATGTAAAGAGCAGTGCCAGATTAGTATATGCAAGAGAAATGGAAGGCTATTATTACCAATATTTGGAAGAAATTTTAATATTTATGTCGAAAGAGCACAATATTGCCTTTTCTCGTCAAGAGAGGGCGAAATAAATCAAGCTAGAAACCAGAGACAAATGAAAGTAACTTACTTTCATTTGTCTCTGCTAGAAACCAACGTTATGAAATGAGTAGATCGCTTATGTGGCCGCCATCTTTGGGGCAATTTGAAGGCGGCGAAAAGTGGAACTAATCTCTTGTTAGTGTAGGCACCATTACTGTGGTTGGCAGAACAACATCGCCAGCCAAAGCGCCATTACTATATATCCGCTTTGTCGCCAGCTGAGAAAGCACCCTCACCAACATCGTGCTTGTAGTCTTAAATTTCTTAAGCGACCTCTCCCACATTTAGATGTTTTTTAATAAATGCGGTATATAATTTCATAAATACCTCTAAACAATCATTCTGGTATCACTGAAACGACGGTAACATGGTTGAATATCGACATCTTTTATGTATCAACAACCACGATATAAAAGATGACCAGGATTTTTACATGAGAAAAACATTCTAAGACGCAGAAAGATAAAAACACACCTGTGAAAGGTCAGTGATGAATCTATTACTACAATTTAAAGCTGGACAAGAAATCGCATTGAGTTTTACTGTGCTTGTCTACGCAAACTTCAAACGTAAACATACGATGAAGGCCATTTTTTGCAATGGCCGACAGGCTTTCAAATGGGGACACGTTGGTGGCGCTGAAAGCAGCTCATGAGCGATCTACTCATTTCATATCGTTGCTAGAAACAAATATAGGGAGTGCAAGTGACTACGTCACAGCTGACGCCATTTGCGCGATGAACGGGCCGAGAGCCTAGGAAATGGCCACGCAATATACGTACTAGTAACGTTGAAACGGGCGGCCAGTAAAAATGACATCTCTTAAATTATTATGTTAATTTGTGTAATTTATATTATTATTAAGACATTTAATACCATTATATAATATATACATTAATATTAGAACGCTTTTTAATCATTTTTAATCACTTAACAAAAGAATGCCATCGTTCGCGGATCTTTCTTTCTTTGGGAAAACGATAGATGTCTAAATCGCTATTTTGGCTCCTTCTTGAGCAGTGAGGAACTAAACAATTTCACATCTTAAATGTGTTATAAACACTGGGCTTATACAAAACGATTTTATTCCATCCCTACGTTGGAACCATGTTAAATCCCGAAGCGAGAAGACTTGTTAGAACCAAATCGAGTCACGTGAATTCCAAGGACTGACGTCACACTTGCACTCCCTATAGAAACAAAGGTCTGGACACGATACCATGATTCATTGCGGCGGCGGCCATTTTGGGTCTTTCGAAATGATTTCACTTCATGTAAATTGCAAAAGAAACTAAGTGAGAGCAGTAGCGAGAATGAAGTTGCACCTTTAATTTTAAAATCAGGTTAAATTGAACTATCTGCACAAACGCAAACGCGAAACTGAACTATCTGCACAACCGCAAACGCGAAACTCAACAATCTGCGCAAACGGAAACGCAAGAGCGAAACTGAACAATCTGCACAGACGCGAAAGCGAAACTAAACAATCTGCACAATGCACAAAACGAAAACAAGACTTCACCATCCACCAAAACCAATGAAAAAAAAAGACAACACACCAAACAAAAGAAAAAAGCAAACAAATCCAAAACATGCCAGACTGAAAAACGCAAACGGAACAGAACGCACACACTCCGAAAACCACAAAAACAGCAGTCATTGCAACACGGAGAAACGAAAACGCCACCAATCACACTAAAAAAAAACAACTACAAAAAAAAACAGCTACAAAAACACAGGCCGAACACACACACAAACACCGAATGCGAGCGAAATGAAGAGTATTATTTACTAAAGCGGGGGGCTCCGCCCCCCAACCCCCCCCCCTCTCTCACTGGCTCCCAACACACACACACACACACACCCACACACACAAACAGAAAAGCACACAAAGCAGCCATCCAAAACTTAAAAAAAAGCAAAAGAAAGAAACCACTAACCTTCACCGAAAGCACCCGCACAACCACAGAAAACAAAATCCGACACAAAGAGCATGACTCCAAACACCATGAAAACACACGCACAAATGGCGACACCGGAAACAGCAACAGCAGCCCCGCACACAAAACAGGAAAGACGAAAAAAACAAGCATTCCACACCCACCCACAACAGACAAAACAAAAACACAAAAACACCACCACAAACCCCACCCCCAAAAAAACAAAGAAAAAAACACTGGAAAAAAACAACAGCCAAAAACAAAAACAAAACTCCTCCAAAAAAAACCCCAATCAAATGCAAAAAGCAAAAAACACAATAAGCAAAAGCGCCATAAAAAAACACACAACCAAAGCGAAAACAGCAACAGCGCTCCGGCCAAAACACACAATACGAAAAACGCAACGCAAGCCCGCGTCTCCCCTCCCGCGCACCAGACTTGCGTTTTGTGCAGATAGTTCAATTTAACCTAAAATCATATTATTCAGAAAAGCTTCATATTTTTAAAACCTTTTATTTAACTTGCAATGTTTGTTACTTTGTTTAGGTCAAATCTTGTAACCAATATTAAACCAAATTCCTGACAAGGCAGAGAGCTGAAATTTGATACACATACGCAAGACCGATGACAATGCATGTTAAAATTTTTTTTTTTAAAATCGGTTCACTGGATCGTGTTCTAATGGTACTAATTCATTACTATGAATGTCCAATTCCCACAATAAACGATTCGTTTGACGAGGGTTAAATGCGTGTTTTGAAAAAAAAAATATATAGTTAAAAAATGTATGGAAGTAAAAGCACATATATGTTTGGAATAATTTTCTGTATACTGTTATGTATGCTATTAACCAAACTTTAGCCCGAAAATGGTGATAGCATTGGGAGTACTGGTGTCCAGACCTTTGTTTATTGACCTTGCTAGAAACATGTGACAGAACTGCGTTCTACATTCTCCTTGCGAGTCAGGAGATTACACCATAGCCTAATGAAAACTTAGGCTATGATTACACGGTATTACACATGTTTCTAGCTTCATTTATATCACACTCTCTTCTTCGAAATATTGGTAAAAATAGCCTTCCATGGTACTTGCATATACTAATCTAGCATTGCTCTTTCCATTTCTTCCAATTTTAGCCATTTTCGCAAAGATTTTAATCAGCACGATAAAATCCTTGCTCTAGTTGCATGCAATACTGTTATATTGGGCTCCATAATGGCGGTCGAGCCAGCTAGGATAAATATAGTAGCTCTGCAGTTATTGCTAATCTTCAAAGTAGAGTCAATCATGCTCGATGGTCTTCATCCAACGATCAGCCAGTTGGCGGATGCCCTCGCGAAACCACTCCTCCGGTTTCTGGGCGAAAAAGTCACGTACGGGGTCTTCAACCTCACTGAAATTGGCGAAGCGCCGTTCACGTAGGAAGTGTGTTATGGATCGGAAGAGATGGTAGTCGGAAGGTGTCAGGTCGGGGCTGTATGTGGCAGAACCTCGATTTTTTTCCAGCAGTTGACGACACAGCTTCACCCGTTGTTGTGCGGGCGTTAGCTCGTGGGGCACAACTCGGCAGCTCCTGTTGACCTTTCCCGTGACGTCCCGATGTCAGCCGCTAGTCCACGGGTGGTGCTGCCTGGGTTGGCTTCCACTTCTTTGGGTCTTCCGCTCCTTGGCGCATCTTCCAGGCCCATGTCTCCAGACGAAAAGCGGGAGAACCACCGCCGTGCTGTCCGTTCATTGGTCACACCCTTACCTTCCACCCTGCAAATTTCGGCGGCTGCTGCTCACGCACTGGTCCTCTTTTTCCAATAGTGACGAAGGAACCCGCGTATCACCAATTTTTCTGCCATATTTTTACACTGGCTGACTCAGGTGGCACAATGTCTATGGCATTCAAATTCGTACTGATGTTTCTTCCCACTCTTTTCTCTTAATAAACTGCGATATACGCTTGTGGTAAATGGTCTTCGCCCAGAATTCGTCAAATTCTAATCCCCCTCCCCCCTGCCGAGTCGGCCACTACTTTTGACTCAACCTCTGTAGTTGCTACGAAGTAACTGATTTATTACGTCATATTTTGGCATTGAACCACTGAACCAGTTTCGATCATCTCGAAATCATAAATGCTCATTATATTTATTCATGACTTGTCGCTATAAGTTGTTTGATAAACTACATGATTTACCGTAGCTTTTGAAAATTTCTAAAGGATATCATAATGTCTACTTAAGAACACATGCCATTGAACCATTTCGACCATCTTCGAACTAAATTTATCAATTGGAGAGACCTTACTTAGTGTTATATTCGTTCTGGACTCGTCATTACGAGTGGTTTGATATATATATGTTACTATTACTAAAATCCAAAGTCTGTTTTGTCCCTTTATAGACTCGGCCCCTGCAAGAGATACCTCAGAACCACTTTTTTTTTTACGGATACTTTTGGCCGTGTAGGGGGCGATAGGGGGATTTTCATTCCAATTTCGGGTTTTTTCCCCACAAAATTTTTTTTTAAATAATTGTTTGTTTACCAATGGGCGTGTGGCGATTGTGATTTAGCGTGTAGATGTTAACAACCACAGTAACGTAACTATACTATTGTTGGAAATAAAACAACAAAGCATGGAAATAGGATTTTTAAGAAAATTTTTGTAAATAAAGCAACAAAGCTCGGAAAGAGAATTTTTATGAAAATTATTATCGCCAAAGAATACTGGACGAGGTATATGAGAAATGAATTCTAGCCAATATTTATCCTAAAGGCGCATGAGTGATATCCTATATAAATAAATATGTTATTTATTTTTATTGTCCTGTATATGTCCTTATAAAAAATTAAGCTGAGTTCTTTATATGTTATTGTAGTTTTTGTTGTTAATGTAGTAATTTGTTGTCCTTTATTGTTCAGATGCCAAAATTTTATTTTAATAGCTATTTTAATGCCCTAGGGTATTATATAAAAAAACTAAACTCGATTTGCAACAATAAATAAACCATTAATGAATGATATAATCAAGTATCGAAAGGCTAAATGAATACTGCTACATAAACCACTGAAGAACTGCGTTGTTTATATATTCCACCCGAAAACTTCTAATTTGTAATTTGTGTATATTTGAAAAATGAAGGAACTGGTCGTAACGAAGGCGTGTGCAATCAATACCGCTTAGAGAGAAATCATGCGCAAGGAAAAATCATACATTGTTACATCACCTACGGTAGGGCGTAGCCAACACTACCTCTACTCAAAGCCTGAGCGCGAAAATTTCATGCATTGTTACATCATCATAAAAAGTTATCTTTAATCGCATTTCTACCAATAATAAGCTTTAAATTATGACTTCGTATCATGATGTAACAATGTATGACGTTTCCGCGCTCAGGCTCTCTTTAGGTGGTGTTGGCGTAGCCCACGTGAAAGACAGGCCCTGGCGCGGAAAAGTTACCTGATCATCTTAGTCCAAGCAACAATCCAATCTTAATTGTTTCCAACAAACGAAAAATTACTGATTGTTAAAATCCAAGATGGAAACAATGAAAGTTACATTGTTATTCGGACTAAGACGATCACGTGACTTTTCCGCGCCAGGGCAACGCCTCCTATAAAGAAAGCCTCAGCACTGGAACGTCATACATTGTTACATTATCATAAGTCGACCAAATTTGAAGCTTATTATTGGTAGAAATGCGGTTAACAAAGGACGAAGTATGATGATGTAACAATATATGACGTTTCAGTGCTGAGGCTTTCTTTATAGGAGGCGTTGGCCAGGGCCTGTCTACCTCGTGTGCTACGCGGTAGGGACAATTTCGGGCTTAATATTGGTAGAAATACGATTTACAATACCCCATTCCCGTGCATCAAATTAGCGCCAACAATGAGTGAAATATTAAATGAAAAATTAAGTTGTATTCGTTCGTGACTCGTACTTATTATATCTGGAAGCATTGAAACTTCCTAGGGGGTATCGTAACAATACCATTAGAGTGCGTGTCATTGTACCGATTTCGGGCATCTTCGAACTTGTCCGTGCTCTGTCCCATATCTATTGAATGGTGAAAACAGATTTTTTAAATCTTTCATACTTTTCGAGAAAATCGTGTTACGGACGGACGGAAAGGCGAAAGGGCAAAAGTATAAAACATCTTTCGGTACTTTAAAATAGTTCTATGTGACCGTAGAGTTGTTCTTTGAATTTTCTCATGAATATTTATTATAGAAAATATTTTGTAAAAAAAAAAGTGTTTAATTAAAGTGCTTTTTAATTATCCAGGTAATAGAGTTTAATATGATGACATCAAATCCTTCATAAAGAGAATGTTGAATCAAAAATGAGCCTTCATTGTCATGATAATTCGCTAGTGCTGGTTGATTAAAAAAGTTTAGCCAAAGCTGGAAGCAATATAATATAGAACTTCGTCACTTAATTGGAAATTGTGATGTGAGATGAAGCTCATTAACAAATTTATTTGCTGATCGTGAATCAGAGTCTAATGAATCTACTTGATGGCTAACCATCGGATTAAATAGCACGTTTTGTAATTTAGGGCTCGGCAAAGACCACAATTCCCCTCTGCTTACGCATAATTTGACACCAATACTTTGAAATGATTTTTGCTGAAGTTCAAAAGGTGAAATTTGTTTTTAAATTAATATTTTTAGATTAAAGTTGGAATGCAACTACTTAATTTTTTGCAATATTTAAATTTTAAAGAAGCAAACAAAAGGAAAGGCGCAATTAGAAATCACATATATCCCTAAAGCTTTGTTTAATAGAAAATCGTGGCAATTTTAAATATAATTCGAACTAACAATTATTCTTCTTCAGACTTCGCCAGTATCAAAGACTCCGCCATGAACATTTCCATTAATTGAATTTAGGAACACCTTCGGAAACGACGACCTCCAGCAATTTATTGATTGTCTGAAACGGTAGTGTTGCTTCTTCTTAATTTTGGTTGGTGCCATTCCACGAAATCTTTGAACATTTTCATAAGCGATGAAATTTTATGTCCTTCGGGGGTTTTCTTTTTAGCATTCTAAAGAAATATTTCTTCGGTAGTTCCACTGACCGCCTAAAATTACAAGTTGATATTATGTAATTTTATTACTATGTATACCCAGAACATAAACGAATTCAGTTTTGAGCTTCACTAAAAGCACTAGACTCTACTTGTCAAATTAAATAATACATGAATATCGGTTCTTGCAGAAGTCTCACTTCTGGGTTTATTGGTTCGAAAACGCCGGCTACATTACACGTCGATCAATACCATATAGATCTTTCTGGTCAATCCTTTCAGCTCAAAGAATATCGCTTCAACTTTTCATCTGACCTTTCGATCTAGCATGAAATCTGCAATGCTGGCTACTATAGGAAAATTTTCTAGCAGTAGGAAAAAGTACTGATTTCCAATTTCACTTGTAAAGGTCTTAGAAGTTTTCAGTTTTTAAAATTAAATTTACTGCCTCCGGTTATTGCTCTTCGCTTGAATGGTATATTAGCGAGGTAGATTTCAATTAGTCGTCTCTACAGCTTCAAGAGATTTCAATTAATAAATGATGACTTTAGAGCGCTTTGCGTCACGATCTCTCCGAATAGGTTTTCAACAAAAAATTGGGATGAAAGTAAACTAGTGATTGCAAAAGATGAATATTCAATTTTTTTTATAAATCTCTTACACATTTCGCCTGTCGTATGCTTAAGGCATCATCTATGACTATGCATTCGGTTGGAAATCTTCACTTCAGGCTACCATAGTCTATAATTGCTCAATTTTTAGGGTGATTATAATTAACCCTTAACTGTGATGGTGGATTAAGATCACGTAACTGTGAAGGTGGGGGTCAATAAAATATCTCAATGTGAAAAACATCCTGGTTAACTCTCCAAGGCAAACGTTTTTATTTCCATTACAGGTATACAAGAAAAATTATATCAGGACAAAAAAACCCTTTGGTGGACTTTACAAATACTCTTGTTACAATGCAAACAGGCTACTTTTGTTTACGGTCTTGATCTCTTGAGTAGAAATTGAACCGCTTGCCTTAGATGTTTCTTCTGGATTTTCCTGCTTGATATATCTTTTTCACATCCTCTTGAAGATGTTTTGGTAGGTAACGAATTTCTATCTTTTAAATGAACGGTTTTAAGTAGTCTCTTCTTTCAGGTTGTGTTGCAGTACTGGTAGATGACTGATTAGTTTTTACAATAGTGAAGCTACTTATTCTTATTATATTCAACATTGCATGATAGATTACCATTGATCATCGTCTTGTTATTCTAGATATGAATACTGTAGCTATTATATTTGTACGATTATAATCAACTATTCCCTCATGATTTAGAGCGTCTGAATGGGTTTGAACGTTTTGTGGGAATAGCATGTCATAGGAAATAAGACAGAATAAAATTACCATCAATGATACAAAAAAAAAAGTTACGTAAATATGATCGTGGGGTAAGAAAGTATCCCACACACAAAATTTGATTACCTAGGAAAAAACCACGACTTCAAACAATGCCAACTAAGGTCACGCTAAGACAGGGAAATAGAATAAAATGCAGTAGGATCTGTTAACTATTAAAAGAATGCAACGCTATTTAAAAACCCCTGGGGTAAAAAAAAAGCCACACGATCACAGTTAAGAGTTAAACAGGAGATGTTTAGAGTTTTGTGTCCAAAAAATTATTTTCAAAATACAACTGATTTTGGTCTGCATACATTCCTGACCAATGAATTTCGATTTCTTAAATAAAAAAAAATTAGTTCCAGAATTCTCACTAAAAATTCCTAACATTTGGCACTAATCTCGCTTTCATTTGCATATAGGATAGTAATGATGCAACTATCAGGTATGTAAAGGGTCACAAATCTTGTTTCATTAATTTGAATTAGCGACAAGTCATAATGCTTACATTGTCAGAATGCGCATTACTCGTAAAACTCCACTATCATCGACGCAGCAATTAAGTGTTGCTCTTAATGAATGTCGACGCTTGAAGTCCTTACGAAAGGGTCCGGGTTAACGTCATTAATCTCAAGAAGATGATTCTGCGTTTCGAGGAAATAGCTACATTCCATGTGAAATCGGGAAGGTGTCGCGAACCGTTCGAACCTAAGCAAAAAGGATGACGTTGATTAGAAATGGCCGAAGTACAGCAATAAATGCAGCACTAGACAATTAGCCATGTACAGTTGTACAATAAGGGACATTTCGGCTAATCCATGCCAAAACACAGTAACCAACAATATTTTCAAAAATGCGTTTTATGCTCTATTGCATATACTGTGTTAAGGCGTACCTTTCTACCAGTCTTATTTGTGAATATCTTTATTCGTTTCAATGGCTTCCCTTGCTTAAAACCCTGTATCTATGCAACTTTTTCCTTTCAAGAAAAACATTAAAACTTACTTTTCTCAAAATAATTATTTTTTCACATATTGTGTTTTGGCATGGAGAAGCCGATTTGGACGAATACTGCAGTTTTACTCCTACAAAAATTTCTTCCTGATGATATTGTTGAGCGGAAAATATTTGCTTTGTCCTTCCCAGCTCGGATGATAGTCGACGATTCATAGCCATGGCAAATTCTATAAAATGATAAGGTCCATTTTCATTTGAATGAGATAGTGAACACGCAGAATTGCCGTTTTTGGATCTGAAGAAAACCCAGGCATTTATCAAAACTACCCTTGCATCAGCCGTAAGTTCAGTGTTATGTGGTTTCACGCTGTCTTTCATCATAGGACGTTACTTTTTTGAAGAAAATACTGCATCCGGGCCAAAAACGTATTCTGGTAACGTCCCTACGCTTGGACACATGTTTGAGAGCTTTGTCTTCTCCGCAGTTCAACCGGATAATTTGTTTAGATACCACAATGCTTGTGCAAGATGGAGTACCTTCTTATATCGGTTTAAATATGCAAAGATTATTGCGTCACTACTTCGTAATCAGCCGATCGTTTCCTACAGCTACAACGATCACCAGACTTGAGATCTTGTAATTTGACTATGGGGATACTTAAAAGGGCTTGTTTATCAAAGCAATGTTCCCAACTTAGTTTTTTAAAAGAACCAATTACGCTACATGTGTAACAACTACATCTAAGTTAGCTAAGTTCTGCCGTCGTACAGAGGAGTATTTAGAGATAAAAAGATTAAAACTTATGTTTTTCTATAGCCTACTATCTGGTGCAACCCATTGTAGATATTTTAGCCAAATGCCGCCTTACTATTGGTAGTGCTGTCAGTCGGAACACCGGCATCGAACTGATCAACCATTTGGTGTCGTCGTTCACTTGACACATTAGATACTTCCACAGCCCCAAATGGCTAGATCATATCTTCACTGTACAAAAATCCAAATCTCGCGTAACATCTAATGCAAAACAAGAGAGCGACGATACCAAATGAGTTGATCAGTGCGATGCCTGAATTCCGAATGATGGCGAGGCAGAATTTGTCTAAAATAGCTAGGGAAGAGTGGAGCAAAGTGGATATAGGGAGCAAAGCGGATAAAGCCGCATATTTCCCTTTTTCCAGATAGATGGCACGATGTTCACCTTTCTGTGTGTTGCCTAGTCAGTGCACACAGAGTACAAGTCATTACTCTAGTTAAGTTAATGTGTTTTCATGCGGTTTTCGTAAAATTTATAATGTTTCATCATTTAGCTGCAGTTCAGTAATGACTCGTTTGATCAAAATTTCTTCTAGATATGTGTGTTAGTGATTTATCGATAATATAATTCGACTCGGTTTTCCCCCGTTAGGCTTAATGTGTTGCTCATGGAATTTTTTTGTTTTTAAAGTGAGAGGATGGGGCAAAGTGGATAACTGATGAAGGGGCAAAATGGGTCAGGAAAGATGTGAGACCATTGTCTACCAAGACTGTTGGAGAAGTGCGCAAATGAAGTGTCAGGAGAAAACGTTCCGAAATATTGACAAGCTCGCCAGAAACGGGAAAAATCATCCAATTCTGCAGCTAGAAGCCAGAGAAACAAAGGTTCGAAGAAATGTGTGAAGAAACTTGAACTTTCAAAAGCTCTGGCGTCATTGGTATCCTATGAAGGACAACTTGATTTTGTCTGTGATCACTATACCTCATCTATTCTATATGTATGATCCAGTTTGTCCCCGTCCACTCATCCACTTTACCCGCGTACTGGGGCAAAGTTGATAATTTGCACATATTTGTAAAAAAATTAATGTTAAAAAATGCTGGCGTATATAACTGTGATTGCTTCAGATTATTGTTCCCATTGCTTTGAGGTATTAGATTTGTGTGAATCTGAGAAAAGTAACTCAAATTGCATAGGTTTAATCTCAACCTAGAATTAAGTGATCCACTTTCTCCCACTCCTCCCTACTATAGGAAGCAACATGTACTCCTAGAGGAATACTTAAGTTTTAATTTTTTTTAAGTAACTTCATGATTTGGAGTTTTGGCCAGTTTTAATCTGTAAATACTCCTCTCTGCGTCGAGAGCATTATTCATCAAATGTGCGCTTTACTGCAGGAAGATACAGGGATTGGACAAAATAATATGAACACCTTTGATTTTAGACGTTTTGTCGAAAATCTAGAAAAATACTTGACGAATTATCCTGAAAATACCAAAACATGTTCTATGTCACACCTATTATATTTCAGCAAAGGTTTTGTCTCGAAGGATATAGGTTGAAATGCATTGTAGCTGTAGCATATGATTCTGACGCTTCTTTTACTTATCTGTGTTCATTTGTATGAGAAGAGCACTATATTCATGGAGAGATAAAGGTTCCTTTAAAAAAAATCCAATTTTTTCCCTTAAGTTTTTTGTTCATAAAATGCAATGCCATTTTAGGAAACTTTGACAACTACAATAGAGACAACATCCTGCAATCAGAATAGAAAAATATTAAACATTTGATAAAATATGAGCTTTTTAACTAAATAATGTTTAACTGCGATGCGCAAGTTACTAAAATGTCTTTTGCATACTTTATTAGCCAAATGTATAGACCTACTCTCATAAAAAAAAACTCAAGCAAATATCCTGTAAATTCAGAAAGATATTGCCGATAGAATGAGTTGGATTACAATTGCTCTTAAAAATAAACAAAACGATAAGGGGCTTTCTCCAAATTTTTAGGGTCATAAGAGCGAAAGGCGAGCCTATGGCATATTGACTTCATATCAGCAGAGGGAGAAGAAGACGATACTGATGTCTGATCCAAAAATAAAAATTTGCAGAAACTCCCTTATCGTTTTGTTTATTCTTGAGAGCAATTGAAATTCAACTCATTCTATCGAAGATATCTTTCTGAATTTTTATGATATTTGCTTGGGTTTTTTATGATAGTAGCTCTATACATTTGGGTTATAAAACACATTTTGCTAACGGTTGCGCATGCGCAGTTAAACATTAATATCTGGGTGACCGAGCTTCGTTCTTGGTAAACTTTTATTAATTTCATTTTTTAAGCATTTCATTCCCAATTCCAAAAAACATTCGTTAATGGCTTTTTCTTCCTAAGTTGAATAAATTTTTCGTTTTCACCAAAAAAGTTGAATGTTTTTCAAACAGTCGAGTCCTTTAAAATTTCATTCCACACAACATTTCGTGTGTGGCGTGGATTTTGCTTTGGCTTCAAAACCCTTAAAGTGCTCGACTTTTTTACCCTTGAAAATGGCACATACAACATGCCGTGCATAAAAGCTGATGTCCTGAGATCTACCCCAACCAAGTCGAAAGTTTGTCCTTGTGCCTTGTGAACTGTTATTGCGAAAGCAGCTCTTACAGGAAATTGGTGCCGCTGCATGGTGCATCCAAGTTGTCCTTTTGTCGAATCAAGTATGATCCTCGGGATATTGACTTCTCTACCAGTCTGCTCACCAGTGACAATTTTTGCCTTAATTATGTGTTACAAAGACTTCTTACGATTAATCTCGTTCCATTACACAAACCCTCAGACATATCTAAATTTCGTAGTAGCATAATTATTGAATTTTTTTTTTGATTTGAGTTCATGTGGTGGCAAATCAGAAATGTTGACTGAATTAAGAAATTCCGTTGTGAACTGAAGTGCTCCTTCAGGTTGATCTTTTACCGAGTCACTGCTATGGTAAATTTTGAAATCTCCGGGTAGTTTAGCAATAATTTCATTGTTTATTTGTTCGACTTGTTTGTTGAGTGGCGCGAGAATTGCTCTATTTTTCATTTCTTCATAATTTTCAGTGAGAAGGCAGTTGCCGAATACTTCTTCAATAAGATTGCCGTTTGAAATTGTATCTTGCGGCAATTCTATTTCTTCCATTGCATTCATCGGTAACTCTCTGGATCAACACGCGTGTTTTATTCGAGGGAAAAGTTATAAAATGTGGCCATAAGGTACTTTTGTTAATTGAAAGATCAAATAACTCATTTCTATTTGCTCGTGGTTGTACAGGAAGACATTGACAAAAATCTCCCCAATGAAATCCTGATATTCGAAAACCCCTGTTTACCAATTTTTTGTGCAATGAAATAAGGATTCATTTAATAGTTCAATAGAAACTGACGATTTTCTTGTCCATAGGTGGCATCACAAAAGTTACCTAACCTGAAAAGTACCTTTTAGCGAATTTTTACGGACATGGGACCTAGTGGAATAAATTCCTGGTACCCACAAACCCCTGTATACCAATTTTCGTGGAAATCATTAGAGCCGTTTTTGAGAACCCGAATATATATATAACATTGCTCATATTATAGTATAAGATTTATAAAAATGCTCATATTTCGTCAAATATTTAATATTTTTATATTCTGATTTTTTTTAAAGAAACCTTTATATTTTCATGAATATACGTGCTATTCTCAGACAAATGAACACAGATAAGTAAAGAAGCCTCATAATCATATGCAACAGCTACAACGCATTTCAAGTATTATTTTTTGCAGAGTAATCACAAACATTTTTTTTAGTTCAATTTGTTGCTGATCCCCTATTTGCCTTCGGGGCAAAATTCTTCGCTGGAATATATAAGGTGTAACGTGCTCTTTACATCCCTGAAGTTTGAGGATAATTCGTCAAGTATTTTTCTAGACATTTGACAAAGGTGTTCTTATTATTTTGTCCAACCCCTGTAGAAGATACTGATTGTAAAATCTATGCAATTTTGCACTATGGATTGGTTTCCTGTACATAACATTTCTTACATCACATTTCTTAGGTGACATTGTAATATGTTTTCGTCACATGAAATTTCAAAAAATATTTGCGCTTTGTTTCTTAACTTCTGTCCGCATTTTTTTTTTGATGACCAATATGCAAATTAAAGCGACATTATCGCCAAATGAATGATAACAATACATAGAGAGAGAGAGAGAGAGAGAGAGAGAGAGAGAGTCAGCCAATCAGGAGATGGGAATGAGGTTGGTTCCCGTTTGCAAACTAGAATGGCATATTACAGAAAACTAAGCACAAAATAAAAATAAGCAAAAACATAATACAAAGTAAGCAAATTGGATTACAGAAGAATAAACAAACTTACAAAAGAATTAATAAGAAATATCAAACAAGCTATAAGAGTCTGAAAAATTATAGGTAGAGTAATCCCGATGTTTCAGAATTCTTGGCGATATTTATCAAACCATTTTCCTGTAAAGCAATGCTACTTTAATATATGCAAATACAATATTTTCTATTTTCTAAATTCTTATTAAGTAATAACCTTGACATAATACAGTGTGCTTCGTCTGAATTGTTGTTTATAAGGAAAGCTCGAATCTATTTGCTCTAAGGGAATCAATCTTAATCCTCGTTTAAAATTCAACAAAAAATCTCCCTTCCTTCGCATTCCCTTTTTCTTGTTTTACGTCTACCCATTCCAACAAATACGATTGTTTTTGGACCCTTGATTTCTCTTTTATTATCCATCGACTCATTAATCCTTCAATTTATCTCCATCCTTTTTATCTGCCTTCCCTCCCTATCCCTCTGAGCTTTTGCAAACTTCTTCCTCTCAGATCTTTAGACGGTGATTAAGTGCTTGAAATCCTTCGAGTGTCAGCAAAGCGGATAGTTCTAGTAATCGCCAAGCGACCTCAAGGGTTCGAAATAGAGCACCGAACTCTTCTGTTTGAATGTTCGAGGCTCCGTCTTCCTTAAACGTTTCGAAATAAGCTGTCTTCATCGTTCTTTTCCATTATTCTTCTTCTCCAAACGCAAACAAGAAGGAACGCTTCGAGGCACATAATAAAGACCGTTTATGGGCAAGGGAAATAAAACATTCACTCAGGTAATAAATTATTTTCAAAGTAAAGTTTGTTTTTACTTCAGATTAAGGCGTTTGTTTTGATATTTCGACGACTACAGCTCGATACCTTTAAGCTATAATAGGGGCTTTTCAGAAGCGTTTTTAAGATAATAATATTCATGAGTTGGGAGTAATTTCAGAAAATACACGGTAATAATCATTTCTAATAAGAAGATGAATTTATCATTGAAAATCTTCTCATCTCCTCCTAATCGAGGCTAAGGGCAGGAAAAGTGATTGCATCAATTTCATTTCTCTCTTACGCCTCATTCTGTTCCATTTCCCCATTTCTCATCTCATGTAGCCATCAATGCTGAAAGTTTATTCTAGTGACAGATGAGCTTTCCCTCCTCTTTTCGTATTACTCTCTTCTTCGCTTGCCTTCAGCCTTCATTTTCAATCTCTTCAATCGCTTTTCACTTTACTACAAGTGATTATATCGCTAGGTAAAAGGGGACACTAAATTTTTCATGAAACCAAGGAAAATATTTTTCGTTTAGAGGAAGAGGAAAACAAATTCGTTTTCTTTTCATTAACATGGAAAATACAGAAGCTCATTTTCTGGGAAAATAAATAAAATGGAAAATGGGAGGCTAAGTTTTAATGACATTTTTTCTGAGGAAAATATAAAAAACTGGCTTCGCAATTCGCTATCTACGCCAATCTTGATTGTAGAAAGTTAATAAGTTTTTGATAAAAAATTGCTTCCTAATTATATAAAATAAAGAATGTCTTCCTAGTAACTCGATCAGATAATATCGTCTTTATAAAATACCCGAAATAACAAGTCTTTATAAAAATTTCAAATCTAAAATAGAAACCAGGAAATGTTTAAAATAATGAAAATTGGAGTTTTACAAAATGTTTCTATTATTAGAAAGTAAATACACAGCCTGACGGAGAAGATGCCACACAAGCGACAGAGCACTATCCAAATTATAGGATATGCGTAAGAAGATAACTTCTGCTAATGATCGAAGTTTCGAGTTGATCTCGTGATTAACAAGCTAAATAACAAGGGAAAAGCCAGTTTGTTTGGTCGTTAGGTTTTTCGGCGCGTCAAGTAGGTCATTTGGCGTCTCTTCACATGAGTAATATATTTACGTCTTCTTGAGAAAGTTCCCGTGTCTAGACATGACTCATTCTTCGGACAAATAAAAAACTTTGTCCCGATTTTTGAACTGTCAAAAGTCGTTGCGCTATCTCTTGCGGCTATAACAGCAGCCACCCTCTGAGGCATGCTCGAAACTAAGTTTTGGAGGATATTCACTCAACACCTCTTGAAAAACCTCACACAAATAGGAGGTTTTTCCAAAAACGCGCCCGGTCTCAGTTCGCTCCGAGCAGTAGGAGCGGTAGGCAGTGTCTTCGCACGAAGTCTGTTTTTCGGTTGTGCCACAGCATGATGGAGCGTTCGCTGGAACAGCGGTACACGATCAAGTTTTGGGTGCGGCTTGGTAAGAATGCAACAGAAACTGCCATCAAAGACGTCTTCAAGCTCCACCACGACAATGCCCCCAGCCACACGGCCTTCGTCGTCACCAACTTCCTGACCCGGAGCAAGACCCCCGTTGTGCTCCAGCCTCCTTACAGCCCTGACTTGGCTCCGTGTGACTTTTTTTTGTTCCCTCGACTGAAGAGAGAGCTGAAGGGAAAGCACTGGAGTCGGTGGAGAACATCCAAGCTCATGTTACAAGGTTCCTGAAAAACATTCCAGTCGAGGAATTCCAGGGTGCCTTCCAGGCGTGGCAGAATCGTCTCCGCAAGTTTATTGATGCAGGAGGAGACTATTTTGAAGAATTTTAACCATTTGTACCAAGCGGATCAATAAACCTATTTTTCCTAGAAAATGCGCATTACTTTCATAATGCACCCTGTATTATGAGACATACTCAATAAGTTTTAACAATCAACAAGAACACTAAAAGTGATACGGTAAACAATGTTTAAATGCCTGACGCGTTTCGATTAATACATTAGCATCGGAGGCTACAATGTTACAAAACAAGCTGGGAGACAAGTCCACTTATACAGGTGGGGGTGGACCGAATGAAGAGCTATGGTTAGGAACGCGGACCTGGTCGTTTAATGTTTTAGTAATAAATAAATAAATAAATAAATAAATAGATAAATAAATAAATAATAATTTTTGGTAAATTATAAAAATAAGTCTTTTATATAAATTTTATATAGTATAAAAGATTAATGCAAAAAGCATACAGTTATATTGTCATATTTTGGAAATAAATAACTTTTTATGATCGATTTTACTTTCTATATCTCAGTTATAAGGAATTTTCATTATAACGAACTTATTTTTTTTGGTCCCTAGCTGTTCTTTCGCTATAACGAGGGTTCACCTGTAATTAAAAAAACTAGAGGAATGACCAAGCGCTTAAAAAATCAAAATTCCACGTACTTTTTTGTTACTTACTGAATACATCTCATATACTATGATTGAGTTTATGTGACTCATAAAGGGCACTTCATTTGCTGTGAGGAAACAAATTACAGCCCTATACTATAATTTCAAATATCTTCAGATTTCCCGGCCCTTATTTCATAAGTAAAGGCCGGTCGGTTATAAAATGAGAAGAAATAAAATAAATAAAAAATTTATTGGTGGCTCCAAATGCACACATCTTTCTATTCAGTCATCATTTCATTCCACACACTTTTGATATCATGAAACCAGATTCTTCAAACTCTCCGCATAAAATTCCGCCGCTTGGGATTTCAGCCAGTTTTGCACGAAGGTTTACAATCGGCCGTTTTGAAGTTTTACAATAGACTCAAACACACAGAAATTTAATTTTTATAATATATAAGTTCAGAAGTTATTGAAATTTCAAAGTACATTAGAAAAAATTTTAATAATTTATTATGATAAAGTTCCAAAAAAAGGTCATGTCTTCTCCTATCTACCGCTGAATAGATAAGAAAAATTGCTCGTCTTCTCATCATTCTTTGAAATTTGCAAGCAACTTCGATCATAATCCGCGATCAAACAGGCTTCGAAAATCGCATTTTTTACCATTTTTTTCGCATTTTATTCTGATAATACTTGCTTTATCTAAAAGCCATTTATTTCCCCCATCCTTTCGAATGGCCATCATTTAATTGAATCCGGAGGATTGGTGGAACGTGCAAATGCTTCCCATTTATCACCACATTTGAAAGAAAAGCTCTTTTCTAGCGCTTAACGACGTCAATATGGAAGGAATTCTCCAAATCCATTTGCTTTTCGAAAAAAAAATTCACGTAAATTTTATTTCCTATCTTCAGCCGAGAAGCTTCTTTATCTGCGAATAAAGAAATTCGTCGTCGAGCTGAGTCGATTTTAGTAGAAAGTCAAGTTTTTGTGAATTCTTTCTCTGAATTTATGGTTGCTATAAAGATTACAGTTTTCATTGGGTATAAAAAGGATTTTATGAAAACTGAAAATGATCGCTCTTCAAAGGCTAATGAACCAAACAGCAAATAATAAGCAAGACACATATGTACTCTCTTACACTTGAATGGTCATTAATTTTTCGTAAAATTTCTTCAAAATAAGTAAGAAACTCTGTTAAGTATAGTTAAGTGCGCAAATAGTTCATCACAGGTGCATATTCAATTTGGCACGATTTATTTCTAATTTTATTTCACTATCTTGACTGTGTTTCATTGCCATTCATAATCATAGAGACCAGCAATAGGACCATAAAGAGCGATTTTGCCATTTGGACATATAAAGGAATTAATTCCCCCATTTCCCCTTTTGAATTTTTTTCTGACAGATAAAGCTGACATGGTTTACATCAAAGGGAGACTCAAGCGTGCTTGATTGTAATCAAATCAAAATGCAATCATAATAATTCACAGCAATTATGTTACAAGTTGAATTTTGATCAATATTCCTTCATGATTCCACTTGAGCGTAAAAAATTTTTAAATTTATTGTGTGTTTTTTCTTTATTCACGCAAAATTTCCATTTTTAATGTTCTTGTTTCTATCTCTGTATTTGCATAAAATTACTGTAAATCTTCATACTGTCTCCCAGTTGTTCTTTAGAATTCAAGAAAGACAGTTCGTTTTTTATTCTCCAGAAAGTCTTCATCTCATTTTTATTCCGTTGCTTGTTTTTCACATTTCCACCACCTACATTTTCATCTTTTCTGCTTTACACTGCCTCCTTTTTTTTCTTACTCTTTCAATTTTTCTTTATATTAGTTGCTTTCAACCCACACAAGATTTATCAAATTCTATCCTTTCATCCTTTCCATTCTTCATTTCGGCATGTTTCGTCAAGTTACTTTATTTAATAAAAACATTGTTATTCTTTAATAAACGAGCATAAGGATATTCAGTTTTTCATTTAAATTCCTTTCTAAGACTTCAACATAGTTTCATTGCTTCAGGATCTCTTCCAGGACTAATGTTTTCTCAAAATTACATGAATAAAAATTAATGTCACTGAATAACTGCTAGGCTTTTCTTTTAAAAGATGAACACGGTTTCGATAAGAAAAAGAATAAAAAATAGAGGGGAGGAATAAAAAATGTCTAATTTATTCGAATTTTGAAATGTTTCAATTTTTTTAAAAAAATGTTTCGAGTTCATACGAAAGATAATTTTAATTCAAAGGAAGTGCGCATCAAAGACTACAATGTTCAAAGCGTAATGCGACTTAACGCTTCGTAAAAGTAACGGCAAAGACTTTTAACGGTCGTAATAAATCAAAAATTATTGCGCTCTTTTTAAAATCAAGTTTTCATACCTACAAAAAAAATTACGAAATTGCTTTGAAATTATTTTTGGAAGATCTTTGAATAGCTGCCTTGTTTCAATCAGTTGCATCCTCAAAAATATTTATTAAAATGTCTTATCGCCTTCCGTTTATGATCATTAAATGAGAGTTCTGGATAGAAAGAGTCCGATAACTTTTTTTTTTTTTTTTTTTTTTTTTTTACCATGAAACAAGGCTTCTTTATAAACCGTTAGACTTTTAAACTTTAATTCCCTTTCTTTAGCCCATGTTGCTGGTACTTTTATGAATGCAATTAATTTTTGGCTTCTCAGACGAAAGGAGCCATTTCTTCTTCGGCACGTTCCTTTTAAAGGTGCAGTGTCTTTGTTTTAATAGGTGAGAATGATCTCATAGCGAGTGATTTAAAACGAAACGACTCGGCCGTCTTTTCCGATAATCACTTACAAAATGTAACCGTTTTACAACCAATAAATTCTTCTTATGGTATGAATAAAATTTTCCACATCCACTTCACTGCAATTCACTGAAGTGCTTTTAGTTAAACAAACCATGAAAATTAATAACATTTCGAAGCTTATGTCATATAGGCGTGAGCAATTCTGATTAGGATTTTTAAGGCTTCTACAGTTTACGTATACCATTCCAATTTTACACAAGTAATAAAAATTCATTTTATTAACTCTAGTTGTATTTTATAATTATTTATTTATAGAATGTATTTAAATAACATTAGCTCATTTCTTTAAAGCAAACGACTTGCGCGGATAATAGTGTTGATTTTGTAAACACAGTACCTGCTTTTCGTCATTAAATAAATAAGTTTTCAAAAAAAATTTATAAAAGTAAATAAAGATATAATGAGGCTAAAGAATAACTAAACCAAAATATATAAATGTTTATTCTATCTTATCCTTAGAATGAAAATCTTTTACAACGAACAGTTACGATTATTTTAGCGACATTATTTTTGTTCGTTATAGTGAGGAGATCGTTATATTGAAATTCACTACAACGAGTTTTTTTTTTATTTTCCCCCACATTTCACGGATTGTTGGAAACAAAAACCTTAAAATAATTGAGAAAAAATTCAGTCGTTAAGTAGAAAACCTATACAATCCATGGAAGCAATATATCTAGGCATGAAATAGCCATGAATGTGGGAGTTTCCTTCAGTTCCACACGTGCATTGTTTTTTGCTTGATCAATTATACAATGAAAAGTTAAATTATCCCTAGCGTCAAAATAAATTAATGGAAAATCAGATGCAGATAATTAAAATATTAGCATTTGTTTGCACAGGGAAATGCGATATATAAATTGGATGGCCATTTTAGATGAAAAAAATAACACGAGTCCAGCTGTTGATGAGTTTAATGATCGTCGGGACAATCTGTGTGGATGTTCTGTGATCTAATAGACGCAACTATACTGGTGTCCATAAATTAAGAGATTTGCAGAAAGGAGCCCTTCTGGGCATCCGATTAGCATCAAACTTGGTAAGGCTGTTCTCTAGGTCATTAAACACACAGGTGGCTGCACCACTGCAGACGGAACAACATAAAAAGTGCATGGACACCTCTAACTCAAAAAGTTGTAGTCCCCCCCCCCCTCCATCAGGTCTTCGCGCTGAACGATCTAACGAATTGCGTTTCCGTGGACCTGGAATCATATACTTTCTACATGTCCTTAGAGCTGGTTAGAGTAGTTACGTAGTTTCCAAGTTAGGAATATGTTTCCTTATGGTGTAATACTCATTAAAGAATATTTCTAGCTTTGTAATACTCAAGGACATTAAATATACTGTGTGGTCCTACAATGTACTGGCATTCTCAAAACCAGCGTATCCAACAATGGTTGGGGTTTGACATCCCACTCCTGGACTATAGCTGCCGCCACATAAGTTGAACGATCTTTTTGACATGCGCAGTAAGTCATCTCATCAATATGCTTTGTCTGGATTTTACCCATGGCGCTTGTTCTACTATAGTAATAGAGGAGATATCGTTGAAAGGTGGAAAGCCTATTAAAATTCATAATATAAAACAAATTGCATTCGAGTCGACTATTCTGCGTCATTTTTTAATTTAATTTATTAATTTCTTTTATCTATTTAAAAGAAAAAACGAAAATAGAAACTAAATATAAATAAGAAAATAATGTTTCGAAAATGAAAGCGGATGTTTCATGGAATAGCTAAGCGATTTACTTCCCGTTAACGTCTATAGGCTGGCGTTAGAAATGATGTCATCCTGTCGTTCAACTTACGTGGCGGCAGCTATAATGACGTTCGCAGGTCCCCCAGGGTTCGCGGAGTGGTACTCGTACCGCAGCAAGTCTTCCAAGAGCGTACTATGGTTACCCGCCTCTGAAGAGACGAATATGAGGCAGGATACCTGGCCAGTTATGGAACCCATCATGATGCTCGCCCACCCTATCTCATCACCACCGCCATTACGGGCATGTTCAATGATATTAGCGGGGCTTGACCATATCCCACGCTTTCTCCACATGTGAACACGTCGAGAATCAGATTCCAGGCAGTACCGGTACTCATCCGAGAACATGATCTGACTCCACTGTCCTTAAGTTCATGCTGCATGTACGATGCAGAAAGCCAACAGTTTCCTACTCTGTCCCTGGCTGTGCTTCGCCTATTCCTACGTGCCAATAGAATAAGGTAACGGTCTTGTCTGGGCATGGTGATCCTTGGGCGACTCGACTAATGTCTCTGCAGGTGTTTCCATCCTGTCGGAACCGTAACCAGTCATGATACGTTCAGTGCCGAGACACTTCAACCTGGGACTGGCCTGCTTCCAGTCGTACAATTATTCATCCTCTCATTTCACTCTCTCAATGGACACGATGAGCCATTAGCAACAATTATCGAATGCTCAATTACCAATGAAAATTAAAAAACAAGTTTGTCTTTTTTTTGGTATGTGCACTATGACCCGTGCGTCAATAGGGTCAATAAGGTAAGTGCGTTCTGTTACTAGTGGTGCTGCCACTTGTATATTTAATGATGGAATGGTGTATATAGGACCTATAGAATGGCCTTACCAAATTTTTTGCTGATGGGATGTGCGGTATGTCTCAGTGATCTACATATCACCCGTTCTCGCCCATGTAAAATATTTTTTTTTTTGGGAAAAGACTTAAAAAACAAGCTTCCCCCCCCCCTCCAAAATAAAAACAAAGCAAATAAAATTTAACTATGGCCATAATAACAAAGGAAAGAAGGCAAACAATGTATGCATGGATGTTAGGATTGAAGATCTCATAAAAAGAAAATAGAGATGTCAATGGGAAACGAATCTAGCTTTCAGTTCTCTCGAGAAACATTTTCGAGAGGACTCACAGCTATTATAATACAAGAAATCCCGACTTTTCTAAATCAATTGCAGACAGGGTCCAAAGAGTTAGCATGCTCCTGTAGTTTCATTATATGACATTTTTATTCGCACATAACCACCCATTTCAGAATCGATTATGGAAGTTTCTATTAAAAGAACAGAATTTATTTCCCATAATATTTTGTGTTCATCTCCTTCTTTCTATTTCATTTTACCAAATATCTCTTTCGATTTTTCTCATCCCATAGCATCCAAGCTTCAGAAAGTATTTGTTCTTTTCATTTCCCATCAATCCAATCAGCTGACTCCTACATCGTTTATAATATTCGCTCCCACAAACAAATCGTACAGAAGGCAGAAGCTCGCTTTTCTCGCAACTGACGGGTGCATGCCAATCAAAATAAATGAAATCAAATGAGAATGAAAGACCACAGTCAGGATAGAAAACTAGGAAAAGTTCTGATAAAAAAGAAAGAAAAAAGAGACGTCTTAGTGAAATTTGACGTCAAAAACACGAGGATTTTGTGATTGGCTTTTTTTGGATCTGCAATATAACTAGACGCAGACATTCAATTTGTGGGGTGCGAATGCTTTTGAAAGAAATTTCCTTTTTCACACTGGAAAGGTCTAATGAAATTTGACAAATCATAAAGAAATAGGAAGGCATAAACTTACATCATCATTTCGAATGAAACGCAGCCATATTTCAGTAAGGTAAACGATAAATGATTAAAAACCGACTAGTGGCGGGATCTACTTAAAATTGAATTTGAAATGGCATTTAATAAGCGATAATGTTTGAAGTTTGGAGAAATTAAAATAATTTTGAGTTTATTTTATATTTTTTATTATATTCTGCTCAACAAGAAAAATTGGGTGTCCAATTAAGCATCCAGTTTCAATTGTCGGACGTTGTTTAATATAACAATATTCAAGAATTAAAAATGAAATTTATTAGACGCATCCATTGTTGATAAAATATAGATATTTTAAACACCGGTATTAAAACTGCAATTAGCACATGAATTTCATAACTTGTAGAGTGGCAGCTATAAAGGCTTATTAATAACTGAAATACATTAAGATTATAAAGATCATAACTCAGAAACGCGATTTCGACAGTTTCTCAACACAAAACTGCGTATTAGTCGACAAGGCAAAACCAACTGAGAATCGCGTTTTGGGCAGTTTTTCAACTCAAAACTGCGCGAATTTCTTTTTTTTATTTGGATGATTATTACATATATGCTTTTACAATGGCTGGAAAGTAAAATATAAGTTCTACCCAAATTTTCACTAAAAAAAAGCTCATTAAATTTACACTGAATAAATGGAGCCAGATACTGTGGACAGACGTCAGAAGAAAGAAGAAGAAACCACTAATCCACATAAAATTTTATGTGGATTAATGGTTTCTTCTCCTTTCTTCTATTAAATTTAAGTCCATTTGAAGCATTCAATTTACAAGACATATAATCCCATGAACGCATCTTAATAAGCAGTATTACCTGAAATCCTAAAAGTACAGTAAGTAAGGGTGATCCAAAAGTCAGGAAAAACTTTAAAACTCAATAATTCGCACACGAATGCAGATAAAAAGATTCTGTTTGCACAGAAACAATTGA
>JAHWFO010063991.1:432284-444423 GCA_023313115.1 Rhysida immarginata
TAATATTACCAAGTATTATAGCTTTTGGTCCAGTAGTTTTTTTTATGGCCATGTCAAAATGGAACTTTAATTATAAAGACCCTGTACATAAAATCAGGTTTACATAATGGCAAAGTTTCTCAAATGTGCTTATTTTTTTACTTTTTAAACTGTTACTGTGCCGGTATAAGCTTAATACCGTACACCGTAGGTTTTAAATAAAACTTCTTTTTTTTAATTTAACCTTTTATTTCATTCACATAAGTATTCGCGTATTTCCATTTATGTAAAATAAATAGCAGGATTCGTGACTGGGAGCATCCATTAATTGAAAAAAAGAGGTTGAGAGACAGTGACTCCTGTCTACCAGCCCTTCAGCACATCTGCACAACAGTACGTTATGCAGGGAAAGTCATCTCCTACGTTCGGGAACTTTTGAAACATACGGTATAATCCCAATATCTTACATGAATTAACACATTTAAAGGCTTTCCACCTAAGTAAACTACTACACCAGAGAACTCACCAAATATTATCATAGAAGATGTCTGCACAAGGAAAATAATTTTTTCTCTCCCGGATAAGCAAATGTTTTTCCAAAAGATAATGTTTGTTGACAGTAATGAAACCTACTTCCTCACATCGATATTGAAAACTTAAAAACTGTGCCAAAAGCAATGCCTTTACTTGTTTTGTCTAATTATGAGGTAAATATTTGCCATTCTTAAAAGGGAAAAACGCTTATTCATCCATAATCTTTCTACATTCAACCAAGTGAATAATAAACAATGGAAAATCATATTTATCCGAAAATCTGTACCTTTTCATAAAATCTAGAGCTAGTATTGTAATTTAATATGCATCGAGCGTAATTAAAGTAAATACTTATAGACAAAAGAAAAAAATGCGCATACTGAGCACTGATAGGGACCATATTTATTATCGCTCTAAAAATTTAAATCGCATCGATCAAAGGCTTTTCTCAGCAAGTTTGTGCGCTTTAAAATATTATATTTATAAAATGGGTCAAGAGAATACGGGTTTAATTTCCCTTAAAAAGTAACTAATCGTCTCATTTTCTACATAAATATACAAAGTAATTTATATGGTGAATGCTGTGTACATAAAAATTTAAGATTTATGAAACACAAAGATTTTTGACATAATGTATTATTTGAACAATAATACAAGGTGGGAAGGATATTTGAGCATACGATGCAGATAGTAGAACAAACCATCTTATATGCCAAACAACGTATTTTATTCATACAAAATTAGGTTCACAAATATATTGACGGATGTAGGAGAGAAAGACGAGACACAAGAACCCTGGGATACAGTAAATAAAAGATATTAAATAAAAAAGAATAGGCAAATAAATAATTAAATAAAAAGCTGATAATTCGGATAGAGGCTGCCCTTTGTCAAAGCAAGGAGGATAATTCCCTAAAGCAAGGAGAATATTAAAGAACTATCCAGAAAGTGAACTTCCCTTTCCTCAGAACATACGACTATAATGAAGGTCCCATTCACCACAGTGCAGATTGTTTCCTCGAAACATGGAGATCTCGGGCGACGGCTCTGAAGGGAATTCCTAGATTAGCATCGATAACATTTTGCACCTGTTGTACAAATTGTGGTGTTCTCATACAGTTCGAACGTTGTGCGTGATTTTTCCGCTTAGCTACAGGCGACACATGTCTGCCTGAGGCTTCCAACTCCTTCCGAACTTTGTTCACAAAGGATCTGGCAATTTTCAAAAAATGTTGCAATTTTAACATTGCTGTGCTGTCCGTGTAGAGCAACAATCACGGCGTGTATTTTCATTTCTTGCGTTAGCTGATAGTCCACCATCGATGCTCTGTTAAAATCAAAGCACAGATATTAGTGTACACATAACTGCAGGCGTTCAATCACATATCCGCAAATACCCTAAGCAATCTGCATCTCACCCTCATTGTTTTTTGAGATAAGCGTACATATAGCATGAGTCGTGCTCTAAATATCATTGCCAGCACCGACAGGTAAAGGCTCAGCAATTATATAGATGACATCAGTATAGTAATATATGGTTGCTGTATGAACGACTCCTCATATGGGAGGACGAATAACAGGACTATGGGGACGTGTTCAGAAATTTAGGAAATACTTCTCTGCGGGCGCCGAACGAGAATTCCCTTTTTTTTTTTAATATGAGAACTAGATTTTAAGAGTCCCTCGCAAGTCAATAGGCAGAATGAAAACTCAGAAGAAATAAGGTTTCCTCTATCCAGCGATGCGATTTATACATCACTACAATTAAAATTCGAATTTATAATTTGCGTCTATATATATTTTTGTACACTTTATATTTGCTAAAATAATCGTCCATGGCGAATTGCTCAATGCTCATGAGGAGCATTTTCTTTCTCTTCAAGGAAAACGCAGCGCCAAAAGAACCAACTACAGTATCGACAATTAAATATGCTAACGAAAACTTTCATCAGTTTTTACCGAGTAAAAATCATCATTTGACAAGTAGACAAATCACTTTATACACGAATTTTAATAAATAACGATGTAGAAAAAAAGAAGAATGAGACACAAAGATGGTGGGATAACACCAAATTGAATTTTCAGAGCGTTCCAACTCTATGGCGAATTATTTTTAATAGAATTTTCGCCGCTGCTGACACACCATGATGGCATTATTCAACAAACGATTGTGCTCCTTATTCGCATTGTGAATTTGATTGGGGTTTTTAAAGTAAAGTCAATATACTAATTTTGAACCAGCAAGAATTTTAAATGTAACCCGGTATTTAACGATACATGGCAATTATCCATTGCGACTATAAACTGCTAAATGGTAAAAGCAAAACTAGCAGTTATTTTAAGAAATAATGCGAGCAATGTGGGAATGTATCATAGCATTAGCTTGCGATATTTGATCTAGTATCGCCGTGCATCAACAATAAATTATCGTTGACGGTGCGCAAGATAAGCCCTCATCGAACATTCTTGAGATATTCTTAAATATTTATTGCTTTGTTTTTAATAAGTGTGTTAAATATTTCATCAGTAAAGTCTATACAGTATTAAAATAAAAAGCAGCGATTAATCAGTTTTAGAAGGTTTTACTGATAAACTAAAACGTATCTCATGCGTTAAGAGATATCCCATGCTCCAAGCAATCCAAAAGCAAGAATCCCTTCGCATCAAAAACAAATCTTCACCACGCCAAGGAAGAATCTGCTGACAAAAATGATTCCGACTGTTCGCGGCTATCGTTCCTTATTCAACTAATTCGTTGTTGAGGAAATGATATTTCATTTAGCCATCGGCGACGTGACCAAACTGTCTTCCTTTCTCTGAAAGTGGGTCAGCTAATCCAAAGATGAACCTTATTTCTTACCTAGCTACTGCTTTACAGTGAGCATATGATGCCCTTATGATTCGCACAGAAAAGCTCTAATAGTTCTGCGATGAAACTGCTATTATGGAACAATATTATACATGTGGTTAATGTATATTCAATACCAGGAATATAAAGAGTACGAGAGCTTCGAAATATATATTAATTTACTTTTCTAAAGAGAGTTGTCTTTAATATATTGAATAACATAAAATAAGATGGAAACATTACACCACAAAACACTAAAAGTTTATTAACTCTGTAGGCGACTAGACATCTATTATTGATCTAAACAAAAGCGTCTTAATAATAAATTGAAAAGACAATAAATGAAATTCTCTACCTCTCGTTCTTATAAGAGGGGTTTTTCAAAGCAATCATAGAACGTAAATTAGCTTTTAATGACCTGCGTTTGGACGCTGCTTGCTTCAAAAGCTAATATCAACTTTTATCATCAAACTGGCTAAATGACAACAAATAAAGAGAGATCAGTAATAAAAAATATCGACTTGTTCCTATTCTGTTGTGGATATTTTATTGGGTTCCCTTTTCCGAGGATGTTTGCCCAAACAAATACAGGGAGTCTTTTTTTAATATGTTTTACAGGGTGATGAATCGGTTTTTTTTTTATTTAAATGAATTTTGTTTTCATTTTATAATAGAAATATATAAAAATAACTCCTGTGCAAATTAATTTTTTTTTTCTTTGCATTAGTAGATCATTGCATAAATGTGCATGACAGAGTCAATAGAAGTAGAAGTGCTAAAGGAATAGAGGGTGAATGAGTTATTAATATTTTCGGAGATATAGGGTGTCAAAGTTTTAGTAAATTTGGCGTTTTAGGTATTTCTGCAACTCCGCGATGTCCGTGTCGCTTGTTATAAAAAAATCATAACTCAGTCAAAAATGAAGATATCAATACCATTTTTTTTCCTGTGGCTGTTGTAAATATATGTTGACGAATTGAAGGTCAACTTCATTTTACTGAAAATCATTTTATCAAATGCAAACACAGTTGAAATTACTTGGCTCGTTCCTTTATAGGAAAAAAGAGAACCGCAAAAATATCTAACGAAATTCAGCAATAGTGCAAAAAACAAAAAACAAAAAAAAAAACAAGAGAATTTTTCTGCAAATTTTCTGCTGGCTTAGTGGCAGAAGTAAACATTATTAAAGATTCATGAGCGATTAACGTCAATGGTGGAGAAGGTCTGCCCTTAACCCCAGACAGTCTTGGCAATTTCCAACCTTAAGCTATCAAACCACTAAACAAGGTCCAGCAGTGTCGCCAAGCTTCTCCTTTTCTATCTAGATTTAGTTCCAAATACAAATCAACAAGAAGAAGCAGTGTTTATTTAATTAAGTATAAAATTGAGATAAGAATAAAGAACTATTCTTTTCCTCAACATTAATTAAATAACTAACAAAAAATATAAGTAACAAGTTACTTTAATATATGTAAAATGACATTTGTTTTATATATCAAGAATTTTGAACAATTTGAGTAAGCTTATAAAATTGTATAAAATGTAAAAGATGGCTCGTCTACGATGAAGTTTGTAAGAATAACTTCATACAGGCTCTCTCTTCATACAGTTGAAATTTTCCTTAAAGAACTCAGGTCTTCTAGAATGAATATTGAATGTTGATTTCTCAACAATTGAAGAAACTCCATGAAAATTTCCTAACTACAAACAAGTGAAGAATCTTCGATGCGAAGATTCAAACTTTAACATTAATTAAGAGGATGCCCGCATTAACTGAAAAGAAATACCGGTGAAAAGCTTTGCCACTTTGTCAATATTCATTAAGAAGTTAGCTAAATATTCTAGAGTCCATCAGAGTACATTAAACATTTAAGCTTTCAGTTTTTGTGAAGTTATTAGATTTTTATTCTACTCTTCGGTGCTTTCATTTCGGAAAACTGCTTTCCACCCTTGCTTTTAATTTTCATAAGAACAAGTAATTTTGGATACATATGTACGGGCAATTCCGCATACAAAACTGAAGATGTAACATATTTTCATAATAATATTCTATTCCATATCAAATTTCCTATCATGATTGGCTCATTTCGGAATTTTGCTAATTTAATAATTATTATTCCTAATTGTCATTCCTATGTAAAGTGTAGTTTCAAAGATCCCTTTCAGAAGAAATTAAGAGAGACTTAAATTACAAAAAATATTCTAATAATGAAGTTTGCTGTTGGCTAGTATATTCGTAAGGTAAAAATAACTCTTGCTCCTTAAAAGAAAAAAAAATTTTCTGAGGAGGAAAAAGTTTTGCAAAAAAAAAAAAAATGTATATTCAGTTTAATCGATCGACCTATAGATTCACAAATTGGTAAGTTTTTGAAGCAGAAAGAAAATTTGGAATTAAAGATAAGATCGAAATTAAAATGTTTTCTTCATAAGATAATTAAGGAAAATGAATAAGTTAATGTCTATTAGTAAGTTAAATCTGTATTAACATAATAATAGAAATTATAGAAATGCATATATATACTCTTAAACGTACGCTAATGAGAAAACTTCAAAACATTAATGGGAAGCCCCTGAAGACTATCCACTAAAATATAATTTAATTTGATTTAAGAAGTAAGTTTCATTCCGATAATTTCATTTTACATTCTAGCAAATTCAAAGTAAAAAATCTTTTTCTTTTTTTTTTAATCTAATTATACTATAGAGATTTAAATTTTGTTTCCAAAGGTAAATGCCATTATTAGCCACAGGTTGAAAATCCTTTCTTAACAATCCCCTTTAAAACCAATGGCTCGTTAAAATTCTGTTATTTCCTCTTCTTCCAATCTTATACGTAATTGTCTTCCAGTCTGGTAGTTGGTCTTAACCCTTCTAGCCTTTATGTATTGATTTGATTTCCATGTTTTTTGAAGTGACTAATTTCTTTATTTTTCTATTATTCCTGTGTTGAGTTTTCATAAAAATCGAATTGGAAATTTTTTTCAACAACAGAGCGATCGATTTTCTTTTGCAAATGCAAGGGGAAAAAATCATTGCTACCAATTTTTGAATAGAAATAACGACGTTTTGTATCTTTTTTATGTTTCATAGAGTAATGAATTTTTGTTTCAATATACTTAAAAAGTGAACTTTATATTTTTTCTGAATTATTTTTGGTTGAATTATTTTTGCTCATTTTGAATATTAGGAAAAATTATGAGTAATTTTCAAGATTATTCAAGAAAAGAAATTCATTAAATCTAATAAAATGCTTTCATATCACCCATGAAATGTTATGAATAGAATAAAAACTGAAAAAATGATACTCTGAAACTTCAAAATCAAATTAAAAAGTTGTTAGCATTTTTACAGACTTATACAGACTAGATTAACCAATTTGAAAAATTATTTTGTAGAGTTTCTAATAAAGCGAGTGAGCAACAAGAATACCGATTGAAGACTTGATGAAAGGAAGAATATTGGCTATGCTCGGTATGTGTAGAATGAAAGAGTAAGGATAATGAAGATTGACTGAAGTCAGAACTTAAAAAGAAAGCCTTTAGATAATAGCCTATATTGGACTAGATGAGGCATCCAAGAAAGTAAAGTACTTTCGCTCTTAATGGTAACGATATTGATGACTTATTTATAAAAAAAAACTCTTATAAGTTAACAAGTACTTGGTTTACTACTTCATTGAAACGGTAATATTCGTGGATGATGTCTAAACGCGAACTACTTATTACGTAACAAAAAATAAATTTCCTTTTAACCAAATTGTGAAAGGAAGCATGATCGGAAGTTTCAACTAGTAGCAAGATACTCTTTGTCTTGAAATATTGATTGTTCAAGCGGCCAGCAGGGAAATGACCGGAAAACTAAATCTAAAAGCCGCTTTGTCTTTAACTTTATCTTAGAATTAAGACCATAAATTTCAAACAGCACAATGAATGGAGTCGCATCCATAGTTTCTTCATGCAAAGTCATAGGAGAGTAGAGGACGAAGCGCAAAAACAATGTAAAATTAAGAACCAGTTGCGCTCATTTTTTTACAAACTGATTGGTCTTCATATAACTTAACAATTTGCTAAATATGCGATTCAAAGGATATTCTTCATCGCACACGTGGCTATCGATTCTGATTGAACGGTTTCGTAGGGAAAGAGATGAATTTTTTAGACTCCATCCATCCGTTCTTTCGCTAAAGACCTCAGTAGGCAAAAGTCGATCGAATGGCAAGGTTAAAGAAATGTAGCCTTGATATTTAATCAGAGACTTTTTTATAAGGTTGAGGCAAATGTATTCTGACAAGGAAAAGGTTTTCATATTCTAAAAATCACAATTTTTATCGCGTTTTCCTGCCAATCTAATTTTATTGAAGTTTATTCTTGAGTAAAAATCAAACGAACTGGTTTTCATTTTAAATGTGCGCTTATTTGCGCTTTTCGAATAAAATAATAATAATAATAAAAAAAAGCAATTTACTCCAAAATTTTTCCTTGTGCAACAAATCAATTCTATTTTTAAAGAGGATCTTCAAATTCCGTCACTATTACTTTCAATATTCTGGAAATGAAAAATTAATCTTCATCGTGCTTCTGATTCTAGTGCTTTGGCATAAAAAAAGCAAAAGATTAAAAGATGAAGGAGGAAAAGAATTAGTCATGCAGAAACTTTTCTTAAATCAAATATAAATATAAATTGACTGAAATGAATAATCAATTTTTTTTTTATAAAAAAAGGCAATTTCATATTTGTCTTATACATAAGCTTCAATAAATGTCATGGCTAAATTAAAACTTAAAGATTTAGCATGAGTCTGCTTCTTGCATTGAAAGTTTTATCTTTACCTTCACTTTCATAATCTCTATTTTGAGTTAATAGGCTCTTTTATAAGACTAACTAAAACAATAACGCTTAAGAGCATATACAATAGGAGCGCTAAAATAACCTTAAACTCTTACTTTTAATAATATCACGTAGGAAGGGGATTAATAATAGGTAGTCTAAAATCCTATTAAAGTTTCAATTAATAGAGTTCTGTTAAGAATTAATGAGTTTTCCTAGCGGCTTAACTTGTATAAGATTATATCTCGAAAGGAAGTCGTATGGCATTTAAGGCGGTTTAAGTATGAATTAACTTCAAGTAGATTCGAATAAATTACTTTAAAAACGGCAAAAGATTTTATATAATAAGGATGATAATTATAAAAAATATTATAAATTTTGTTTCAATCATTCATTTATGCTAATATAAGCTTTTAATATAAGTTTTCAAATAAATGATTGAAACGAAAATTAAACCAATATTACCAGAAAGAATCTCCAACAGATAGGCCAAGAGATCCATTTATTTGTGAGATCCACTGAAATATAAAACCCAATTGATGAAAATAATGTAAAAATCATTAGTTTTGTTTTTATGCGTAACGATCGTTTGTGGTAACATAACGCTAACCTGATTAAGATCAAATTTACTTCAAAACTCGCCCATTTACTTAGATTCCAATTATTTGAGATAAAATTCATATTTTTAAAATGTCCTACTTCAATTGTAAAATTTTAAAACACTATGAAGATTTGAAGGAATCTTTATCTAAAACGCGAATTCTTTTAGCTTTTTCTGTAATCATCTATCGGTTTGTCCAATGTAACCAAGAACATTTCTGATAGAAATTTATTTACAAACCAAATTTTTATCACTTTGTTTCCTTGTTGTAAATGAATAAACATTAACAAAGAGTATGATTAACACAACTAATGAATTCTTTGATTAGTTAGTTGTGATTTTTTTCTTTTTCTTTCCTGTTTTCATTAATAAATATTTTGAATTGAAATTAGAATCTTGTAGACAATTCAATTATATTGATAAGGGACAGAAATTTTTCCTTACGTTCTTATTCCTCGAAACTTTGAATAAATTTAACCAATTAACTAGAGTTAGTTACTTTATGTAAGATAAATTAAATTTTCATGAGAAGAGACTTTTAAGCTCGTTAGTTTTTTTAATTAATATAGTTCTTATTGAAGACAGTTAAATAAATTGAAGTTATAATTGTTCATGTAAGTTTTTAAATATTCTTTCATCATGACTTAGGTGAGTTCAAACATTTTTTTTTCTGACCTCTTTTTCTAAAGCTTATTGAACACGGAATTAATCTCTCTATAAAGACATAAGGAGAAGGGTCATTGAAGCAATTTGTAATTGCGATAAGACTGTCTTCCCTCGTATTTTCAGCATAAGATCATTGCCGCTTCGACTAAAATGACTTGATAAGAAATGGAAGTCGGAAATTTTTATCCTTTTCTTAAGGATTAATGAAATTGATGTAAGGGTGCTTTTCCTGAGACCTATAAAATAGCTCAAGATAAAGGGTTTCGTAATTAGAAACTACAAGATGAAATCATTCAACATTATTAGTATATTTATTATACATTAAATAGTATAATTCAAACAATTCATCCAACTTAACTCTCAGACACAGAAAATCTTTTCCTGTTTTGGTTCTTAGGATGAGTTTTCATCGTAGTTATTAAACTTACCACAGAATTATCAAAATCATATAAGCGGAGTAAAGTTGGTGACGCTTTTTGAATTGCTATTTAAATGAGTAGCATATTCCGATTAAACAATTAAAGAAATATTTTCGAAATTATTTGTAAAAATCATGTCGGCTTATAAATATTATTGTTATAGAATATATTAAATATAATATATAAATTTACATTTCAGTTCTGTAACAAAAACTGTTAGACCTAATGATGTCAAAGAAAACAATCGATTAGGAAAATGAAACAAATTAATTAATTTACTTAGTAGGCAGAAACTGCAAATTTGGAAAAGAGAAATCTTAATGAGAGAAATATTTTTTGAAATCTATGTCGAAAAAGCTAACCTTGTAAATAGGGTATGGCTTTACACATGGCTTCTCCGAAGATGAACTCTCTAAGCAGAGTTCCGACGAGCGTGAAGGGCATGCAGAAGACCCCCAAGAGGAGGTCACTAACGGCCAAATTGAGCAGGAACACATTTGTGACAGTTCGCATGCGTTTATTCTTGATAAGCGTGATAATGACGATTGCGTTGCCAACGACTGTCAACAGGAAGATGAGTGCGTACAAGGGAATCTGGACGTGACCCGAACTCCAGGCGGACGAGGAAACGAACCGGCGATCTTTGGCAGCGGTAACGGTGGCGGTCGCTCGGCCCGTGCTCGACGCTCCTTCAGTCGCCTCGATCGTCGACGGCGGCTCCGACCACAGCCCGCTGGGTCCCGGGGTCGATAGGAGGATAACGCCCGCGACTTCTCCGAGCTCCATATCGGGAAGGAAAAAAAACTTGCCTCTCATCCGACAGAGAGGTCGGATCTCCTTCACTCTCTCTCTCTCTTTCTCTCTTCAATGGGAACGCGTAGGTGTGTACTTGGTGTTGAATGCGCGTCAGTCGCCGCAGAGACCCAGACGACACAGAGGAAGTGACGTCACAAGCCTCTTGAATTAGTAGTTTTCTAAAGCGCCTCGTGAAATTGCAATAAGAAAGCAGCAGCTAGGGACGGAGAGTTCTCGGGTAAGAGAAGAAAATAAAAACTTAAATCAGATATTGAATCGAAGCACTATTATCAAACTAATCCTCAGGAAACTTAAAAACTGAATTTGATTATTTATAAGCGTATACATGATACTAAATTTGCTATCGTATTCTCTGGAAATTAACATGAAATAACAGCAAAAAGTTTTCTCTACATTTTAGAGAATATTTTAATAAATTACATAGAACTCATTATATTTTATTCAGAAAGAAGCTTACTGTTTTCTTGCCTAACTGCTTGCACGAAGTTTTTTTTAACTCTAAAGTTAATTTAAAATCTATTGTTTAAACAACTCTATTAGACTTACCTTTAATTTCCTGTAGGCATCTTCATTCGCCGAATTCCTTTATAGGACTAAGACTCGTGAGTTCACTGTAACAAACAATATTTTAAACTTTACCGAAAGTAGAAAAAACAATTTTTTTAAGTTTATATTAACTAGCGAAATCTAAATTATAGTACAAAAATCATAAAATCTGATAAAGGAATAATATTTTTGACATAGACACATATTTACTGAAATATTTAAAGTTTGATTTTCATATTTTTTCTTTAAAGATGCGCTTGGATTATCTCACGTAAAGTAAAGAAAGCTAATACAGTGGCGATAATTTTATCTAAAACCACTTATGCCTGAATTTAGGATTTTTATAATTTCTATAATTTTTATAATTTAGGATTTTCGGGCTGCTCGTTTCTCTTTAACACGATTCGGTTATGATATTATATATGCTTATAGTGTTTTCTATAATAACCGCTTGGTGTTGTTAAACGGGTTACTTCTTGGTTTTAGGCATTAAGGGGTTCGGGCCTATATTTCATTTTATACTATTTTATTGTTAACTAGCAAAGGTACCCGGCGTTGCCCGGGATAATTACACTTGGATGTAAACTGAACAATCTCAAAAAATTAAATTAAATTTTGATGCGAACACAATGGGCCTATTGTTGCACAAACTTTGCCTTGCATTGTTGGTCATGAGATATATATTGTTGGTTCATGCAGTGTGTTTGTGAATTGCGTGCTGATACCATTGTTGATACCTATTGTTGTACAAACTTTGCCTTGCATTGTTGGTCATGAGATATTTCTCATTAATATGCCTTGCCATAACCATGAATATCGATTTTTTATCGATATTTATTATTTTTCCGAAATCTGAGGTAGACAGTGACCTTCCTCATGCTTCGAAGGTCAAGTATGCGAAAT
>JAHWFO010063991.1:444433-554108 GCA_023313115.1 Rhysida immarginata
GAATAAAACTGTAGATTTGTATAAAAAACATACAAACAGACCCACCCACCCACACACACACACAAAAATCCTTCTTTATATATATAGAAGATTGGATTTTGTGCTTGTTTGTTATGATTTTTGTAGGATAGTGTTTGTTTTACTTTGTCTGATTTATTTTACTCTTAGTTGTTTTATAAATTCTTTGGTGTTTTTTGTTCGTTTTTTGCGTGAACCCCGGGTGTCAACTGTTGGTCATATTTGACCATACTGGCCCCTGGGGCTCACCTTATTTGTATTCTTTTAAAATAAATAAATAAATTTTAAAAAAAAACAAAAAAAACTTAAATTAATACAGTAATTTTATATTTTAAGCTACTACTCCTTATGCTTTCCTTTAGCACAAATGAGAAGACTGAACAAGATAAAGAAACAAAAATAACATCAAAGCAAATTTTTGTAAGCCATATGAATATGTTAATTAAAGTATGTCAATAAAAATGCTAGATCTCTTGACAGTCTTACTCATAAAGCTGATTACTTCCATTAAGTCGTTTGAAAATAATTGACAGCTCCTACAAAACTAATGAATTTAGATATTCATACTTTTATCCGTGTTCAACACAAAACAATAGTCAAGTTTGTAAAATATTGATTTGTACGGTAAATTACATTATATATTATATTAAATTTTAAGGAAATGCCTTCCTTTTTATGCAAAATGTTTGGTTAATAATATTAAATGAAGCCATCGGAACCTCCATTATTTTGAAAGCGTTTTTCCCTATATAGATGGAGGCCAATGGAGCAGGTAAATGGCAATAGCGGTAGAAATGTTTTAATTTCACTCAGAAAAACTTCAAAAGGAACTTGATAAATTATTTGTCCACTGATTATACACCTGGAAAGATTAAATCGATAAGAAAACCAACGTGGAATTCTAAACATAATTTATTTTTATCTTTCTTCTGAACAAAATTCAACCATCACTGTAAAATGGGATTCGATTTAAATAAAACATGAAGAAACTTTTCCTCCCCCACTTCGGTTTGTTTTATCTCACGTTCGAATTTTACATCACCACATTTGAAGATCTCACGATTTAAAACGGATTATTATTGATTCGTGATAAAATTAAATGTCCTCAATAAACCGTAATGAATTCCTGGAATATCTGTTGACCATTCAAGTAGGAAGAGAATTTTATTTTTCAGAATTAATCAATCTATGTATTTTGATGATAAATGAACGAAATTTAATATCAGATTAAAGCTGAGATCATTCGTTCTAAATGAAATTTAACGCCACAAAGATAATCATATTATATTAATTTAACATTCCCGCTTGACTTTAAGAAAACTTTAATAATCCCGATATACAAGAAAGGTGATGTGTCAATGAAATATCGAATTATCGCCCAGTTTACATGTTATCAATACTGACTAAACTTACTGAGAAGATAATATTCACTAAACTAGCAACTTACTTATAGTCAATAATTCCATATAAACAATATGGAAGTCGTCCCAAACCTCTCATAATTTATTCATTGTTTACCATTATTAATTATATGATTAATGCGATTGATAAGGACCTATCTTGTTTCTTAACACAGACATTTCAAAAGCATTTAATACTGTTCCTAGAGACCAAGTAAATGGCATGGTTGTCCCGGCTAGGAGTTGACCAAATAAATTTAAACTTAGTGCATGATTACTTTGATCAAAGGACAAACTATAATGAGGTTGGCAATAAAACTATCGAAACACCGTCAACATCGGGCTTAATCCTGGGTGCATCGATGGCCACAGTTTTATATGCAGCTACTACTGCAGGAATATTTGGGCTCCCGTTAAACTGTGAAATTACCTCATTCCTCGATGACAATTTCCTATATATTTCATTTCCTTCTACTGAATATAACTGTGGATAATGCCATACACGAACTCTTAAAAAGTGGTACACGTCTCAAGGACTAAAATTCAACGAAAATAAAACAACCATGCTTCTTAATAGTCAAATTCCTAGTCCATCACCGACATGTAAAATTTTGGGCCTAGTCATTGACACCAAATTATCATTTAAAAATATATTGAAGACCTCAATCGGTTAAAATATCTATTTGTTAACTTAAAGAAAGTGTTGTCGAAAAAGGAAATGACAGGAATTATAAAAATCTATGTTGGTCCCAAAGATTGAGTATGGCGTGTCATTTTGGTCGTCTACAACAAAAGTTGCGATCACTCGTGTATCTGTAGCCTATAATAATGCTATATATACAGCATTATATAGAATTAAGTACTCATCAATGTCTGAAGTTTACTGCTCATACGATATTCCATCGCTATATGATATAATTAATGCTGCCCGCCTTAAAGAAATTTTCGGCATTAACCATCCAGTACACTATATTAAAGAGTGGTTGCTGGATTCACCTAATACTCGTATCACTCAAAGGTACAAATTGAGTTCCAAAAACCCGATATCTAAATACTTAGCAATATATTTTCCATGCAACACTTATATGTATTGGAACGATCTAACGTTTGATGTAAGGAATCAAATTTTAAACTGCACCTTAAAGTCATGCTCAAATCATAAAGCACATGTAAATAATTTAATACGAAATACATTCTCGAATACTAATCCATAAAACTTTATGTAATTTGTCCAACCTTGGATGTAAAATTGTAATAAATAAATATTTCGTAACAAATGTTCCCTAAATTATAAAAAAACTTTCACAATTATGAGCATTATTTTGTAACAACTTTCTCTCTAAAATTGCTCCTTAAAATATTAAGCAGATGTTGAAATAAAATGTTACCACATATTTTTCTTGACTTTCTCATTTATATTCTTAACGACTTCAAAATCTCAATTTGAGAAAATATTTAACTCAAAATTTACACGAAGGGTCAATTATAATCAACATATTAAAAATTGATTAGATTTAAAAAAATTAACGTCGTCTTTTATTAAGCTCTGCTTCGCTGAATTTAAATTAGCAAAGTGACAGAGTTCGGTCAGAGAGAAGATTCCTTGCAGTTAGTCCGAACTCTTTAATGGATAGTTTGAGGCAACATTTATTTAACACCAGCAAATCCTCTTCGTTTTATTGCATGGCGTGAATAGCCGAGGATTTTATTTTACACTTTAGCCAAGTTTTATTAGGTCGTACGTGTATAAGTGTGAAACACAGAAGCCAGCTAAATGAAAAATTGAACGCAATCCTTATATTTGGATTCTCTCAAAAAAGAAAACCGGCAAAAACAAGCTCTCATTTAAACGCTCCCTATAATAATAGGCCGGATGGCAGACTATTTCGAAGAAACTTTTAAGGGCCCTCGGAATGCCTCTTTCAAAGTTCTTTTTGCCATTTCACGTTCACACAATATTCCTTTGAGGAGATGTGATCTCAAAATAAAACCACATATGTTTGATTTTTTTTCACTAGAGATGTGGATTTAAATATACCCTACACGTTTTTTCCAGTGTATTAAGGTCCCACGTCGTGTGAAAAAACTTCATTATCTTTTTTAGGAGTACTTTTATTTGAGGTGAGTTTTTGTATCTGGTCAACTTTTGAGGAAAAAGCCTTAAATTTCCAGGAAAAGTAAAAAATCCATATCTCCATGCTGTACAATATTGCCAAAAACAAAACAATTGCCTTAAATTTATTTCCCTCTCTTACAATTTACTATCTCGATATTTTTAATAAATACAAAGTTTAACAGTTCATAATTTTTCTCCATACATGCGATTTTATAGACTAACTACTATCCTTCTAGCACCGAAATCCTATCTACCAAATACTGAAAATTTTTAATAACTTCATATAATAAGTATGTATAAGTGACATGCATTGGTAAAATAGTGTATGTTTCCTTCATACATGCATAGAGGCAATTGGTACATTTTAGCATTCGTGGAGAGAGTCAGAATAAGAATTCTGAAATCAGAACCATTCTCGAAGAAATTACAAATGGTTTTGATTTTCCGCTCTTATACTCAGAAAGTTTTCCAAGTGAGAAAGAAACTCTCACATGAACAAAATTTCATTGATGAAGACCAACCTTTGATAGCACTTCTATCAAGTGGGAGAGTAAATATTATGTCCCACTTCAAACGCTAACATAAAAAGCATCCAGAAAATATTTTTAGCAAAAAAATAATCTGGAATTGCTTCTAACATATGATAGTCCTAATGAAAATAGTGGTCACGTGTTGTACATGGACTTATTGGGACTCGGCCTGCAAAATGTTCAACTGCGCCATCCAGCAGTTCAACTAGGAGATCCACACGAAAGAAAAGATTAGATTATACGATTCATGTAGTACGAGGGTTATTTGTAAAGTAAGGTCCGTTTTGCAATAATAACAAAACTACTTTATATATTTTCAAAACTTTTTCTTTATCAGATTCTTTGTACAGTCGGCAACAAAAGTACTTAGCCACCTTCCATTAATTTTCCAAAATTAAACATTAATTTTCCCTTTAACAATTCCGGTAAAAAGTAACAATTCACGTGCACCAAAATGATCATACCCGTATCAATCAATACACACCAAGAAAAACTTTTTACTGGAATTGTTAAAGGGAAAATTAATGTTTAATTTTGGAAAATAATTGGAAGGTGGCTAAGTACTTTTGTTGCCGACTGTACCTTTAACTATTTTTCCACATAGTCTCCAAATTTATTTAAGCACTTGTCATAGCGCTCAATATACTTCCGCATAATCACTTCATAGAAGCTGCCGCCGGTGAAGAAATTCACGCAGTTTTATATGTTCATCGTCGCTGAAATGCAGGCTACCGATGATCTCCTTTAGATCCTAGAATAGGTGAGAGCCACTGGACTTGAGGTCCGCATGCGCGGCTTACCCTCAAATTATTATCCAACAGCGGAGTTAGAATAGACATTATCACAAGACTAATTAAAAATTTGAAAACTAGAGTCATTAAAAATATCATGTCCATTCTTACTAAAAATGCCATCATAAAAAGCTAAAGCTAACTTATAAGCTGGATCAAGATATTTTGATTACAGATATAAATTTAATGGTCTTTCAAAATATGATTTCCAGGGAAGCAAGCGACGATTGCTTTAGTAGAGTTGTGGTTACAAGGAGAAACGACATTTCCAATTCAATTTGCTGGAAATTTCAATAATTAAAAATTTGAAATCTTACATAATTTGTTAATATAATGTATTTTAAATATACATGCAAAAATTACAAAGTTATTTTTAAAAAATATATATCGGCTCCTCAAAGGATATGAAATGAATTCACAAATGCAGACTTCAATCGATCTCATGAAATGGACTGTCTGGTTTTCTGTTCTGAAAAGGATGTCGGCTCCATTATTGTAAGGTTGGATAACGGTTGGACAAAGGTTGGACAAAATAAGGTAAAACCTTTAACAATATAGACTGAACTCTCAAGGGAAAGGAAGGCTACGCTGATGGTTAATGGAATTTTGTACCATGTTCTATTCGGGATCCTTAAGAAGAGGGGTATATAGCTCTTAATTCCCATTTTCTAAAACACTTCAGAGGATGATGCTTTACTTCATGCTTAAAGGGCAAAGGACACCAAATCGGAAGTTGATTTCAAATTGTTTTGAATATTTTCCTGATACTAAATATCAATTTTATTAGTTTTTACTTTTATTTTTAACAAAAAATCATAATTTAAAGGCCACTTCCGATAATAAAAATTCATTGCGGATTTTGTCAAAAACTCCCGCAATAGCGTTGCTTATGATGTCAGCTTTGCTAACCGAGGCCGACGAAATTTACAGGCCGTGGCGCGATTCACAACCCAGAACCCCGACGAGATTTACAGGGCCTATTAATCGCGTCGGCCTTGGCTTAGCAAAGATGACGTTACGCGCGGCTAACGTTTTTGAATGGAGGGGCCTCCATTTTGCTTATTTGTTGCCTCTTTCTTAAAAAATTTGTAACTTTTTTCCATAAAAACTTGTTTTCTTTTTTTTGTGTTACATTCTTTCTGTTTATTTATTATCTCGATAGCGATATTTTTGGTGTCATTTGCTCTTTAATCTCATCTCCATGCTGCTAAAACCATGACTGGCTATTTTCAGCAACTTAGATGGGAGAATCGTCATCGTTCAAAGCAACATCCAAAGTCCTTTTTTTTTTAAATCTGCTGATGCGCCCTTAATTTAAAAAAATCCGCGCTTTACAAATAAAAAATAAGGAAACGATTTTTGCCCTTCATTCTCCTATAATCTTGTGTCTCGGCTCGTGCCGCAGCAATAAAGTGGTGTTCATAAAGTCATGAAAGGTTTCAGGCTCCCAGAAAATCCCAACATATCAAAGCGATGATACAAATATTGCATATCAAACAGTGGAGACGACAGAGAAATGTGGAGACGACGGGTTATGTGCGCATCGGGTTATGTTAAAAGTATCGTAGTATCGATTAGGCTACTCTGAGTACTCGATTCACCCCTAGTGTAAGCGTATTACTGAAACATACAGACATTATACTGTCTGTCTAAGAAAAGTGTGTGTGATAAAACTTAAAAATGTTTATTTCCGGAAAATATGTAGACCAAGTCCAGGTGGAACTATATATGCATATCAGTAAGTGGTCCAATCACCGTCGTGACATCTCCGGGCATGCCCATCTACTAAGCTGACAGCAAACTCTAGAGGTTAGGTTAGACTTCCAATCTGTCGAATTCGTCAAGGCAGCTGGTCCAAACTCCAGGTGCGTTTTTAGGGAAGCTTAAACTTCAATTAAGCTCAAGCATTTTCAATGGGGTTCGGATCAGGTAACTGAGGCGGCCAATCTAACTGTGTAATGTCATGTTGTGCTCTCCTGTTGCGTGCACAGAAGTTTCGGGTCATCGTCCTGTTGAAGAACCCAGTTTATATTTGTCCTTCCGTACAATCTTCGATCAGATGTAACAAATTCTTTTTGTAGATTTGGTTCATTCTTTGAGCGTTCAGATTTCCAGTACATTCTCGTCGAATGAGGCAGCTTCAGAAAGGCCCTGAAATATCTTTATTAGGAAACCATTCACAGTAAAAGGGTGATTAAGTGCTCGTAATTTATTTCGAAGTACTCGTAATTCTCTTCAGTAACACTAATTCCAAAATCCATTTTTGAGAAGCAATCCCTGACATTGACCTTTACAGGGTGTAAAGTTCTGTTTGTGGGGAATGACCATGCTCGATGTGGAAATCACGTGACCAAAACGCCGATTCATCCGAGAAAACGACATTTCCCCAATCACGATCCATATTTCCCTGTGTTCATTGCAGATGTTTCTTCACATGGTTTTCAGTTAGGAAAGGTTTCATCACCGTACCCCGCCATTTTAAGTTTTTCTCCTGCAAACGACTTATGACTGTCTCCAGAGACAACTTAATGCCTTAACGTGTCGGCTTTTCCTGTCCTTCCCGCAAGGTTATTTGTGGATTCCTGTCTCTATGACCTGCTTGTCTTTCTTGTTACGCCTGGTTCGATACGTCATCGACATTTTTTGTGGTCTTCAAAACGCTTTACTCAATTTCTTACAAATGCGGTTGATTTTTTTCATGTAGCAGCGATGAGAAACTAAAGAAAATAAAGCCTTAGTGCTAGATAAAGTTGGGGAGGGATAACTGCCAAGAATATTTCCCATTGGTTAAACAGAAGAGAAAATAACGACTATTGGACACGTTTAAAAATGGGCCAATAAAATAAGGCGATATATTGTCAATAGCGGGAAAAGTAGTAAACTAAACCAAAGGTTAAAAAATAACCCAAAGAAAGGTAAGCTAAACTATAATGAATAAAAACTAAAAATAATAGGTAACAAGAAACAGTAATATAGAAGAATAAAAATAAAAAAGAAAAGACAAGAAGAGACAGAATCAATTCAATAAATCAAGCAGAACAGAGTTTGAGATCGGCTCTTTGTCCATATTTTATAATTTTTTAGAATCCCTTTTTATTGATTTCTATACTCTAATTGATTTCTTGAATTGACGGACCTAAATAACTTAAAATTATCTGAACATATCAGTGTCCAAAATATGTTCGTCGATGCTCTTTCCGACCTCCCAGATTTTACATGAGCTAAATGCTCTTTCCACCTTTTAATAATATTTCTAGAGCTCTGCCCAACATAGTTCTTCTCACAAACATCACAATGAAATAGATAAATTTCTGACTTTTCCCAGAGGTGGGATGGCATCTTTAGGATTTCCTAAGAATGCTTTCAAAGTATTCCCACTTTTGAATGCAATCTTTAAATTGCAAGCGCTAAAAATCTTTTTCAGGCCCTTAGTTAATTGTAGATCACAAGCAATACAAATAAATTCAGGGCTTGTGGTCTCTGGAGTTAACTTCGTGGGATCCTTTCTATTTAAAAGAAGCTTATGCCTACAGAATAAGTTGTCGACAATTTTATCGGAAAAGCCATTCAACCCTGCTATAGATTTAATGGTACTCAATTCAGTTTGATACCTTTGGTCGGATAGAGGAACATTAAGAAGCAGAATGTTTATGGCTAGGACAGCGAACGGAATCGTTCATATATAGCGGTGATTGTTGGTGGGTTTTCGATAAATGTCGAACTCTAACCCATCATTAACCCTAATAAAGTTTAAATCTAGAAAAGGAAGGCGTCCATTGCTCTCAATTTCATGTGTGGATTTCATTGCAGGAAACTTATTTAATTCGCTGAGAAAAGAGCTAATGTCGCATTGATTCGTGTCAAAAACAGCGAAAATATCATCCACGTATCTATACCATATACGGAGGAAACACGAGAGGGTTAAATTGGTTCTCGAATTCATTCATAAAGAGATTAGCAAAGAACGGACTAAGACCGCTGTTCCCGAGGTCAACTTATAATATTTGGAATTGAATTGAAAGAAATTTTCATACATACATACCTCAATTAAACGCATACTGTATATTCATTGACTTTTTCGAGATCAACTTTGGAAGAAGATAGGAAATTTCTAAGATAACCAATAGTGACGACAACAGGAACGCTCGGAAAAAGGGACAAACATCGAAGGAGACTAATATTTCGCCTGCGTTTAATTTAATATCCTTAATTTTCAAAATTAATTCGAAGCTGTTTTTCACTGAGAATCTATCGAATGTGTGATCAAATCTTCCGAACTCATTACTAAGAAACAGATAATTTGTAACTGGGAGAATTAATGTTGGAGGCAATGGGTCTCATAGCCTTCCCTGCGTTATGAATTTTAGGCTTTTATTTCACTCAGATAAACTTAAAAAGGAACTTGATAAATTATTTGTTAAATCGATAAGAAAACCAACGAGAAAGTCTAATCAAAATGTATTTTTATCTGCACAAAACTTAGCCATCACTGTAAAATGAGATTCGATTTAAATAAAACATTAAGAAACTTTTCCTCCTTCAGTTGGGTTTGTTATCTTGTTCGAAGGTTAAGTCACCTCATTTGAAGAGCCCATGATTTAAAATGGATTATTCCGTGATAATATTAAATGTCATCAATAGATCTTAATGAATTACTGGAATATCAATTAATTATTCAAGTAGGAAGAGAAGTTTTATTTTTCAGAATTAATCAATATAGGAGGTAAATTTAATATCAGATTAAAGCTGAGATTATTGGTTAAACGTTCTAAATGAAATTTTATGCCACAAAGATATTCCAGCTCAATCTAAGGCCCCCGTTTTTTTCACTCTTAGTTTTAATAATAAAAAAAAAGCTTGGATCTTTTAAGGCTATTTGACTTTACCACAGTTGGCTTTACAGCTCGAATGCACTTACCTCTAATTTCTTGTAGTCTTCTTAACTTGCCGATGTCCTGAGTATAATTAAGAATTTCTAGAGAACCTTGAAGTACACTGTAACATGCAAAAATTTTAAAAATTACAGAAAGTTGAAATAATATTTTTTTAAAATGTCTGCTAAATAACGAAATCTAAATTAGAGTACAAAAATGATAAAATTCGATAAAGGAACAATAATTTTGGCACATATATTAGGAACAGCCATGAGTATGCATAGCAATTACTACGTATCAGTTGGTCACGTGACAGTCGGTACCAATAAAAAGCGAGAACACACCTGTCAACTGGAAGTGGTTTGACTGTCACCATGGGGAAACACAGGATCTGAGCGACATCGAGGTGGACTGAGTATTTCCGAAAACACACGTCTTCTAGGCTTTTCCCGAACAACCACTTCAAGCGTTTACCAGCAAAACAACCAGCCAGAGACAAGCTTATGGTCGCAAACGACTCGTCGATCAAAGGGGCAAGTATGGAATGGGAATGCTTGTTCGTGCGAATAGAAACGTTACGACTCGTCAACTAACCGTGGAATACAACACTGGAGCACAGAATGACATCTCTGAACGCACCTAATGTCGTACATTGGCAAGGATTGGCTACAACAGCCGACGGCCAGTCCGGGTATCTTTGGCCCCCACCCAAAACCGCAAAAAACGTCTCCAATTTGCCCGTGATCAGCAATACTGGACCGTCGACGACTGGAAGAAGGCCTGCTAGTCGGATGAATCCCGTTTCCTATTGTACCATACAGATGGCCGACGCAGAATTTGGAGACAACAGCGCGAAGCGATTGATTAGTTTGGTTTGGTTTGTTTGGTATTAACGTCCTTTTCGACTGCCATGGTCATTTCAGGACGGTGTTATAGGGGCCGCAAGTTTTGTCTCGCAAGGGTTCTTTAACGTGCAGCCGGCAAACGACTACACGGGACCAACGGCTTTACTTCCCTTCCGAGGATTTCCCCCCTGAAAAAATCCTCGTCGTCCTCAGCCGGGGTCAAACCCGCGTCGAAGCGATTGTGGAGGCTTTGTAATTGTGTGGGGAATGTTTTCCTGGCATACTCGTGATTCGCTGATAGTGTGTTTCCCCCATCGGAAGGATACTTGCAGCAGGACAATGGCCCCTGTCAAAGGGCTTATCCACGATAATGAATTAAACTTACTCCTGTGACATCTCAGTTCCCGGATTTGGACCCAGTCGAACGTCTACGGGGTTACTCGAGGCATGGATCCACCACCATACAACAAGCATCAACTGAGAGCATTTGTTGCATCCACATGGACAAACATCACGGAACAATGCTTCCAGCGGCTATTTGAATCCATTCCACGGCGAATTCTTGCAGTTTTAGCTTTTAGGGGTGGCGCAACACAGTGTTAGGGGGGGATGTTCCTAATAAACTGGCCACTCCGTGTACATGTATCTACTGAAAATATGATTTTTCTATTTTTCCTCTATAGATGTGCTTAGATTATCCCACATAAAGCAAGGAAAGCTAATGCGGTGGCGATTTTATATAAATATTTTAATGATTTTAATAACTCAAAAATTAGGATGTCCGAATTTCTGATTTTTTAATAACAAAATAAAATTAATAACATCTCTGAGGCTTTCCTTTAGCACAAATGAGTAGAATGAGCAATATAAAAAAACGAAAATAATTTCAAAGCAAATTCTTGCGAGCAATATTTATGGGTTAATAAAATTATGTCAAGAAAAATTAATTTAATTATGCTAGATCTACTTTTCTTGACAGTCTTGCTCATAAAGCTGATTACTTCCATTTAGTCGTTTAAAAATAATTAATATTCCTAAAAAAACTAATGAATTTAATTATTCCTACTTTCATCCGTGTTCAACTCAAAAGAGTAGTCAAGTATGAAAAAAAATAATGATTTGTAATGCAATGAATATATTAAATTATAAATTCGTTTTTATGCAAAAATGTTTGGTTAATAATATTAAATGAAGCCATCGGAACCTCAGTGTTTTTCCCTGTATAGACGAAGGCCAATAGAGGAGGTAAATGGTAAAAGCGGTAAAAATGCTTTAATCTCATTCAGAAAAACATCAAAGGAAACCTGATAAATCATTTATTCAATGGTAATACATGTGGGAGGGTTAAATCGATAAGAAAACCAATTGGAATTCTGATCAAAATGTATTTGTATCTGTTTTTTTGAATAAAGTTCAACCATCAATGGAAAATTAGACGCGATTTAAATAAAACATTAGGAAACTTTTCCTCCCTCACTTGGGTTTGTTTTATCTTACATTCGAATTTTATGTCACCATAATGCTATTTTAAAACTGACTATTATTGCTTCGTGAAAACATTCATCATCCATTAATAAAACTTAATGTTTACCTACAATATCATTGATCATTCATGTAGGAAGGGAAGTTTTATTTTTCAGAATTAATCAATATATTTTAGTGATATTGCAAAATTTAATATCAAATTATAGCTGAGATCATTAAATGCCACAAATGATATTCAAGTTATATTATTTTAAAATAATAAATATTATAAATAAATATTTCTTAATAAATATTCTTCATATTATAAATAAACAACTTTCACAACGATGAGCATTATTTTGCAACAACTTTGTCTCTAAAATTGCTCCTTAAAATATTAAACAGATGTTGAAATAAAATATTACCATATATTAGTCGTAATTTTCTCATTTATATTCTTAACCTCTTCAAAATCTCAATTTTATAAATTATTTAACCCAAAATTTATACGAAATGTATAATCAATATTAAAAATTGATTAGATTTAAGAAATTAACGTTGTCTTTTATCAAGCTGTGCTTCGCTGAATTTAAATTAGCAAAGCGGCAGAATTTGGTCAGAGAAGATTCCTTTCAGTTACTTCGAACCCTTTAATGGATTGTTTGAGGCAACGTTTATTTTAACGCCAGCAAATCCTCTTAGTTTTATTGCCATGATGTGAATAGCAGAGGATTTTATTTTACACTTTAGACAAGTTTTGTTAGGTCTACGCATTAAAGTGCGAAACACAGAAGCCAGCTAAATGAAAAAAGTGAACGCGCTGCTTATCTTCGGATTCCTTTCAAGAAAGAAAACCGGAAAAAACAAGCTCTCATATAAACGCTTCCAACAATAATAGACCGGACATCAGACAATTTCCAAGAAAGTGGTCTAACTATAACGCCTCTTTCAAAGTCAAATAAGTTCTTTTTGCCTTTTCACGTTCACAACAATATGAATGAACTCAGACAATGCTCTGAGGTGCAGACAAATGCAATCGACCTCACACACCCACTGTCTGATTTTATGTTCGGAAAGGGGTGTCCGGTCCTATATTGAGGGGTTGGACAAAATAAGGTAAAATCTTTATGAAAGGATCACAGGCCTTCAATACAACCTGATTTGCCATGGGAATGGAAGACTCGGCTGATGGTTAATAGAATTTTGTACCATGTTCTGTTCGAGATCCTTATATGGCTCCTAATTTCATTTTCTAAAACTCTAAGGAGGGCTTAATGATGTTGACGCATGGCGACTTCTGGATAAGCTCGATACTTTATTTGATGCTGCTTAATCAAAAATTGGATAAATTCAGCAACGTGGATTGGAAAAAGCAACATCCTCCAAAGCAACATTCAAAGTCGTTTTTCTTTCAATCTGCTGACGCGCTTTAATTTAAAAAAACGCATTTCATAGATAAAAAACAAAAGAAAACAATCTTTATTTTTCAGTTCGTATCGCGGCTATAAAGCGTATCCATAAATTCGCGGAGGGTTTCAGGCTCCCAGAAAATCCCAACAAAAGAAAGCGACGGCACTAACATTGCACTGAAGAATGTATCAAGCAGTTTGTGAAATGTGTAGACGACGCGGTGTGTGCGCACAAGCAGTCAAAAGAAAATTCAATTCTTTCTATGGGTTGCGAAATTTGAATCAGTGACGTGTTCGTCGTGAAAATGTTGAATGTTCGATTAAGTGCCACCTCATGAAAATAAGATTCGACGGTGGGATAAACAGGTTGTTGGGCTTAAAGCATTCCGGTATGCTTACAAACAGAAACCACATCGACTGCACTTTAGCCCCAGGCACGAATAAACGGAATGGGCACATGCGTAAATGAGTAAAACTCATTCAACCAACCAGAAACCGATTACTTAATTCTGGCATTCTCTTAGTGAAGTTGTAGCTGGAATGAAACCAAAACAACTGTCACTAGATTAATCGACAGGTTGAATACGATCCTCCGGTTGCTTTGCTGGTTTCTTTAATTATCGTATTATTAGTTTAGTCGTTAAGGATAGGACAAGAGGCCCGAAAGAATATGTTCTTTCGAACTAGTATTCCAAAATAAGTACTTGTAAAGCTACAATATGGATACACTAAGTAAATAAAAAATTGTAGACTTGTAGTAATAAATGGTGTGTGTATAGTTATGTTTTGACGAATTACTCTAAGCCACTGTATTGAATATCTGGCCTTGTGGTAACTAATAAAGAGGGACCATAGTGATTTTGTCTCGTGTAAAGATCCCAAACCGAAGTGTGTATTCTATTAATATTACACATTAGTGTGTCCCATAGGCAAATAATCCTAAATGCAGGAGGATTGCTAATAAGAAGTAACTTCAGCAGAATACAATTCATTATTGTGATATTTTGTTTATTTAATACCCTTTTTGTTGTAAGAATCTATATCTTTGCCATTGTTATATAAATAAATTAATTTTTCAACTACTCTAAACTGGTAGTGGTTTCAATCACCTAATTAATTAAATATAGGTATAACGAATTTGGGATTATATTGTGACCTTGTGGGACCATTACCTCAATGCCAGCTACAACGAACATTATGTAATTTTAGTTTTAATCGCCGACCAGTTCGATACCCCACATCAGGTAGTGAAATGCATTTGCATGCTGTGTAGGGTATTGCTGAAACCGAGAGGATTATATCTCATTTACATTCAGGATGTTCGCCAAGCTACCATCCCAATCCTAAGACTAACTTCTTTCTCAAAGAAGAAATTGCAGGTCCCATAGGTTATGAAGACTCTTCAGCATTCTTCCAGACAAATACGCACAATCTTCTTTCTACAAATTCTCTTTTTGTTAGGGAGCTTCGTCTGTGGGAGGGGGGTTGAGTCAGAGCTACGTAGTATTTATTTTATGTGGCATAGTTAAACAGGGTACAGAAAACACAACAGCCTTATGGATATTTATTTCCTTAATTAATTTCCATAATTTAGTTGATATAGTCACCTCGGCGACGTGCGCTGGGACCTGAAATCATAAAGCTTGGGTGGCGATTTGAACCATGGCTAACTATACATTATAGACTCGAATTTGTTTGCGACTGTAAATTAGGTAAGTTAGGTTTTAGAGTAACTCGATGAAGAAGACCGAAAGCGTACCTCAGGACTCCCCCTAGCTGTACACGAGAAAGATATTTTCCCGTGATTGTATATAATTTACAGGAATGGCTAGTGTCAGCATTTGCTGATTCAGAATATTTAAATTAATCAATGTCGGTTATGTTCATTATAGCCTATACCCAATTGTAAAGATAGTTCTAGCAACAAAACACAAGACAAATGTCTTCTGCAAACAATAGGAAAAAACAGCACAAATGTACATTCCAGCGGGGGGGTGGGGTGGATTCAGGCAAAAGCCACATTAGGCTACATGGGAGAAGGAAGGAGGAGATCAAAATGGAACCATAATGGCATATGAACGCTCCCTTATTAAATGAATATCAATGGATTGGTATATGAGCATTTCTTCACAACTGATTGCTCAATATCATTACGCCTATCTGCCTCCTTTTAAAAATGATAATAGAATTTTGCAATGTTCTTCTACTATTCTCATTTGTCATTACCAGCATGCGCAATCGTAAAACTAATAAAAGGATAGTCTTTTAAACTTCACGATTTGAATGAATTTCAACACCTCAAATATTATTCATATTAGAAAGCAAATTAAATATTTAATAAAACATTGAAAATTAAATCAAATTATGGGTCCTTAAAAAGAAGCAAACCTTACACGTTACAGATTTACGCTCGTTTCTATTGGTTTCGAAATTTGAATAACTTCGAATTAATATTAATATTGTGGCTATCGTCTTTCAAGTTAATCAACGTGCTCAGATGTTTGCCTTTACTTGTTTAAATATCGGATCCCTCAAAAGGCTTCTCGACTGTTTATTTAAAATTAATGAAGAAATTCTCTCAAACGGTTTTTCTAATTATTTTATCGATTCAGTTTCACTTTTTTATAACTGAAATAAACCAACAACATTCACAGGAACCGCGCATTTATTCATTAAGGTTTTACTTAATGAATATATGCATTTACCTTAATTGGTAGTTAAGTATCGCTTTCATTGCTGAAATTTCATTATCTTTAATGGTTGGATTACTCAGAATTAGATGATATTAATTATTTAGTCCTATGAAAAAAGAACAAATATATCTTACATTAATAGGATATATTGTAATATCCGTTTTATATTAAAATAAAGATAAAAGAATATATATAAAAAAATTCAAATCTCTTATTTTAAATTCGTAATAATCTGCTTTTCTTTCTAATAACAAACTGCGCCTCCAGATCTTTTTTTTCCGTCGTTGTGGATGATCATAAAATATTTATTTTAAAATTACAGGGCTAATTGACGCACTGATCACCATAGATATTAAACATAACGGGATTACCATTTTACTGACTAAAGTATTATAATCAATATTAGTAACGTGCATGTATTTGTCGAGATGAATTCAATATTTTAAGATGGCTTATTAAATGCCGTTCCAAATGCTATGTTGTTATACTTGGAAGGACCTATTTGAAAATATTTTGTATTTTGCGTTCTGTTCAACTCACAGTAACTATAGCTATCATGTCCCATAGTAACTAACTTACAGGGGTCATTACAGAAATACGAAACTGTATCTTGCAGAAACATTGTTTGGAAGTTATAATATTTCAAGAAGTTACATTTATTAAGTACCGAAAGGTGCTTTATGCTATCAGTGTGGGGAAACGTGTCTGCCTGTCTGTAACCCTAACTCCTCAAAGGCTATGAAAGATTTTCAAAATCTGTTTTCGTCAATCACTAATATGGTTCATGACACGAGCCAATCACAAATATAATCGAAATCGATTCAATGGCACGTGCTTAAATGATTCAATGCTAAGATATAGTTATAAGCGATCATAACGTTTTTAATTACTGTTTTCGCCAATCGATAAATATGGTTCTGTGCATTAACCATTTTGAAGATGATCGTAATCGTTACAAAGGCACGTGCTCTATTGGTATCCTTATGACACTCATAAATTTCAATGATAAGATATAGAGAGTATAAATGAAGAGCGAATAAAACGTTATTATGCACGTTTTCACCCCTGCATGCTGAATCGAGTTCATATTCGGACATCTTGCTAGCCACCCCTTATAACACTCTCTAACACTTTCAATGGTAAGATATAGCAAGTAATATATCAAACAACTCAACTGATAAAATAAGAGAATATAAGAGAATAATTACAAAGTTCGAAGATGGTTGAATTTGATTCAGTGGTACATGTTCTAACGACACCATTATGCTACCATTGGCAAATTTCAATGTTAAGAAATGCCATGCAATATATCAAACAATTTATAACGATATTCCATGAACGCATATATAAAAGTAATTAATAAGTCGCGAAGATAGTCAATTTTTATTCAGGGTTATATGTGCTAAAGAATTGAAATTTTCACTGGATAGATATGGCACTTAATATGTCAAACGATTCGTAACCTATCGAAATGAATATATAAGAATAATTACAAAGTTCGCAAATTATTGGTTCGAAGTTGAATCACTGGAACTTGTTTTTATATTTTCAAAAGCAATTCAAAAATTTTGGAAAATGTTCCAAATATATTGTGACGGCAATTAGCTTAGCCTTTCGGTACTTGGTTATGTCATTCCGTAACGGTTTATTTTAATATATAGGTAATGGTTAAAAATATCTTTTACAATGTCAATTATACAGTTTTTGATAAATTAGCGAGGAGCTGAGTCCCGGAATGCCACTTCATGTACCCCAGTACAAGTACCATTTGCAGGGAACTAAGGACCCCAGGCTTCCATGACCGTGCTCATGAATCCCGCATCGCCAGAATCAGGCGGTATTATTAAGTCTTATAACGGCATTTTATATTTCGAATAGAAAGGACTACCCACATATGTTTAACATTCAGAGCTCTGCATAAATCCAAACTGCGGTGATCTGAAGACTGCCACTTGTATGCCCCTCTGAATATATAGTGGACTCCTCCACGAGCTTAATCATGCTGAGAGGTAATATTACTCTTGATCACGCTATATAAACTATATTATCAAAGACTTCCAGAAACCTTTTTAACATTAATGTCTAATTTACATGTTTATGATGTTTAAATAAATATAAATAGAAACGTGTCTTAATGGGTCATTTGCGATTCATATAGGTCGCTTAACAGAGCTCAGCGAGTTACAAACTGGAACCATCGTAGGATGTCACCTAGCAATAAATTTGCACGCGATTTCTGTTTATTCTGCAAATACCTCGTTCAACTGTAATAAAGATCATCGTCAAATGGGAATCTTAAGACCAAAGAAACTACGAACAGAGATTGCTGAACGTTAGCATTCGGGAATCTTCAGCTGAACAAATTGGTACAGGTCCCGAAATACCAGTTCATGTTCCCTGGACAATTACCTTTGCAGGGAACTAAAGATCCTAAGTTTCCATGACCGTGCTGACGATGAGTCCCACATTAGCAAAATCAATGCGAAGCGACGTTTAGAATGGTGTACAGCTCACCGAAACATTAATCTCATTCTAATACATCATTAATTATTATCTCTAGAAAATTGAAAATCCTACTTAACAAAAATTAAATATTCTCTTTAATGAGTTCATTAATTATCCGAGAACTTATTTTGAACTTTCTTTAAAACCTTCTTACCAAATAAATCAATTAAATTTTATGCTTTTATTATAATAGATTATTTACTGGTATTTTCGAAGTGTTTTTAATGTAACGTTAAGTTTTAAACGTGAAAACTTCAATGAAAAGTAGCAGACAAAAAGCCCCCACTCCCTCAACTCCAAACAACTCGTTATGTAGCTTTCAAACGTTTGAACAAAACGATAATTATTTTGTCATTGAAAGAAGTATTTACTGAGACATGGGGACTCATTTCTTTGTTAAACTAATGGGGACTGCAGAATTGGGATTTAAAATGGCCTTATTTCTCTCGAAACTATCTCTAATTTGAACACTATTCTATCGAATTCATTAGCAAATATTTAAATCTGTTTCGAGACGAACATTATTTTTCAAACTGATTAGAAACGAGAAACATGACATTGAAAGCCGCTGATTGGACTCCTTGTGATTACATTGTGAAAACGCTTCGGCAGTTTAATCAAGGGAACAGCAAATATCTCAATCCCTGATAATTGACAGTTTTCGAAGCGGTTTGCTTCAATTATGAAAAAGTTTGAAGCAATTAAGAATGAATAAAAAAATAAAGATTTAATAAAAATAAGGTGGGAAATTATATCACGTGTAAAAATTTTTTGAGCGAATTTATTTAATTTTCCTTTAAATTTTTACGTTTTACTTCCAATATTTTTTTCCCTTCTAATAAATCTACTCTACTATAGACGCTATTTATCGTTTCTTTTTCGATTTTTTTTTTATCCTGAAGTTGCATTATAAAAACTTTGAAATTACAAATTAGAAGAAAGTTATTAATAAGCAATATTAATGGAACCTTTCAGTATCATAATAATATTCTGAAATTCGAACATTACATAGTACCGTATGTAGATCTGAGATAATAAATTTCTAAAATTTTATAATGAAGCTTTTCTCTTTACCATAAAAAATAGTTTAGGTTTCCACTCAATGTCGTATTTTCGAACATTCTCTCATATTTCCGAAAAACAGAAAGTTGTAATGAGAAACTTCAAAACAATTATGTGGTTTCTCTTCTTCATGGGTTCCTTCACTCTTATGATCAGCATCATTAAATTTCGTTGGAAAAAATATTATTGGACCATCTCTACAGAAATACAGAAAAATTTTCATGCCTCATTGCCAGTTCAAGTTGGAAATTTTATGTTGAATTTAGGAGAATTAATTATCTGTAAATTGTAAATTGGTTAATTTCAATCTGTTGGCAATTATTTCAAAATTCTAAAATTCAAAATTATAAAATTTGGTCATTATATATAATTTTTGTATTGTTTCATTTTATTAAAATTATATTATTTCTCTTTTATGTTGAGGTTTTTTTTTTAATAATATTTTTCCATAGGAATTTCTAATAGTTTTTTTAATATTAATTATCTATAACAATAAGTTTGGTTTCATTAAATCATCGAAAATTTAATAATCAATAAATAATTATTTTAAATTTTAAATCAAATCATTATTTACTTTTATGTGCATACACATGGATAATGTACACATGTAAATTTTACAAGGCTGTTGCACATTTAAAAGGAGGTGGGTCCATAAGAACCTGTAATATACTGGGAAAAAAGTAGTCTCAATTTAAACTTTTATTCCTATTATCTCATAGTTGAATGTATACACTTTATTTTTGTATAACTTTTATCAAATAAGTATTTATTCATGGTTGTTACATACGGTATGTAGTTATTCAATCAAAAAGCTTAGATATGAACAATAATCGATTATGGTTCATAATGTCCTTCTTATTAAAAAAAAAAGGACAGATTTCCGTGTAATTTCTTTCCCGCTCTGTACTACAAGGCATCCATCAACTTCATCAAACAGAACTCCCAATTTCATAAAAAAAAACCGAAAAAATGAAAATAAAAGGAAATGATCTGACTTTGAAAGACCATAATGTGATTTATGAGCCAATAAATAACATTATATTTGCCCACCACCACAGCTAACATCATCCATAGGATATCTAAAAAGGATGATTAATATTCGTTAATATTTAAGTTATTCGACTTCATTTAAATCCACTGTGATGACCAGACGCTTTGGTTATACCATATCCGAAACAGCGAAGTTGGCGTTCATCAAAGTTGGTCCAAAAATGCCGAAATAACAAACGCTGGCAAAACACAAATTAGCATCAGCTGAAACAGGAGGGATAATATGGCACAAATCTCTCACATTTTCAACAGTGGGGATGAATACACGGTTCCTCTAATATAGCTTCTTTCTTACCTAACCTAACCTAATCTACATACCCACCAAGATCTCGTTAAATCTACGCCTCGCCGGGTGAAGGATGTTTTGAAGACGAGTGGAATATCACGTTATGGATCCTAATGATTATCATACTTTATTGAAATCTTACAGAAATAATTTACAGGCTGTCCCAAAAATGACTGATGGATTTTGAAAATCAATAAAAAAAAGACGGAATGCGATAGATATGTATCGTTTGCAGCCTTATGCTTAGGAAATCAGGGAATTTTATCCCACCAAATTTCAAATTTAGTTAACATTTTCACCCACAGGTGGCGTTGAAAACTATGAAAAAATAGAAACCGGTATGAAAATGTTGCAAGGACTGTTGCAAAAAACTAAACAATGACATTTTCAATGTAACCCCCATTTGCTGCAACATTTGAACGACGACGAACTATGGAATGGCGAGCTGAAATACTTCGTTGTAACTATACCCGTTACAGATCGCCTGCAGCGCCACCTGAGGGTAAAAATGTTAACTAAATTTGAAATTTGGTGGGATAAAATTCCCTGATGTCCTAAGCATAAGGCTGCAAACGATACATATCTATCGCATTCCGTCTTTTTTTTATTGATTTTCAAAATCCATCAGTCATTTTTGGGACACCCGGTATATTGTTCAGTTTTTCGAGCGATACTGTGCTTTGCAAATTGCAGACCATGACACAATACCTTCATTTATTTATAACTATTGAGTTAGTCGACTTGGCTTTTTTAATACAGGTGAAAATAAAGACACTTTAAATATTTAAAAAGTACTATCATATGTTTGCTTTAAAAATTATGTCTTGTGATTTCTTATGAGATACGAAAGAAATTAAATTATTTCTCCTTCAAAGAAACCCCCATCTTTCATTAGATGCAACCACATTATAGATACATGTATGTATATAAAGGATTAATAAAAAAATTCTGTTTTACAATTTTAAATTCTTTGATATAGAGAATATTTAAAGAAAATATTATTTTAAATGATGAAGTCAATTGAAGAATAATTTAACTTTTTTTTTATTCTTTAAACGCTAATTACCTAAGGTAGAACGTCATTTTTTATTCTTCCTTCTAATTAATCGGAAATTCAATTATCGACTAGTAAAGAGAAAGAAACGAGCGAGAGAGTGAAAGGAATGGAAAAAATTGGCTTTCAATCTCATAATTCTCTATGACCTTGTCTGAACTCAATTTATTATTGAAAGAGGAAAAAATCATATATTCCACTCAAAAACGATATTTTTTATTTTATAATTAAATTCCTAACCATTGTGGTCAGTCTATTCATTCTAAACATTAATCCTAAGCTATAAATAAAGTTTATGAATTCAGTTTTTGCGCGTTTTTTAGATTTAAAAGAAAAAATCATTAGATAGTTTCATTTTTAAATTCCATATAAGCTAGATAAGTAACACTATTAACACATTTCACAATAAGTTTAGAAACTCTTTCGACATTCAATACTGCGGTTTTGGAACGAGACATTTTGAGCACATTGTCGCCCATTCAGAATCTTAAATTAGATACAATCAGGAGAGCGGATAAGGCTCAATTACCGATTTCGTTAAAATGTTTAACACATTTCCCCGAATATCGATCACAATTACCAACAAAGCAATGAATACTTTCGACACAAACTATTAAATGACCAACCGCTAAAAATTATTCTAATTAAATGTTAAAGGAAAGACCATGATAGTTACGGAAAGTGCAAAATTGATCGCATATAAAAATTATAATCTATTCTTTATATCTGAAATATTGTATTATCAGTTATGATTCAATATAATATAATGTAATTTAATAGATCGTGATATAATATCTAATAATTTAATTTTGCCTTTTTCAGTAAATTGTTTTTTTCTGAATGAATTAATTTTGATTATTTTCGCTTCCGCGTAATGATCAAATTTTAATGGTAATTTAAATATGCAAAAATGTGTTAAACAAATAACACGACCAAATTAACACTGAAATTTATTAAACACGCTATTCAGCAGCTTCGCCGGCCCATCTCATAAACATTGTATTGGTTAAAGGGCCGTATGATAAATAAAATTAAAACTAAATCAATCCATGTAGATTTGCTAAAAACAGTCAGCAATTTTTAATTATATATCTAGCTTACCAAATCGATTTTCAAAGTTTCTCTATGTCCGTTAACCGAGCCAAACTGCTTAATTTCAGGAGATATTGAATTTCAGTTCTATACGGTCCAGTACTCTTCTCAATTATGGATATTTTCGAAGAATTCTTCAAAGAATCGTTTGATTAACGTTTTTACAAGATTTAGTGTTCTCTTTCTCAGGCAAACTTCAATAAAACCTTCAACGAATGCTTTTTTAATCCCGCAACTTTATTATGTACACTATGAGGAGGATAGAATCCAATTCGAGCTGGATTCTATTCTGTTTTTTTGCTCAATACGCGCACTTTCTTGATGGCATTTCCTTGCCGTCGACGTCTTCCGTCGCGAAATCCGTCATAGTGTGAATTGAGACTAATGCTTTGAGCCTGAGTTACTGTATTTTATTTATCTGAAAATACAGCCTAATCTTTTTAGCAGAAATATGTTACAAAAATACGGCTATATTTAGTAATTTAATCTTTTTCCTCCTCCTATTTTTCAAAATGCGCTATAAAAGAGAGTCCATTAATTGAATAAAAGAAAGGTAAAACTACTTTTTAATTGAATAAAGGTAAAATCACCTGTTGGTTATTTCATTAGGTGATTAACAACTGAAATATCAAACTGATATAAAAATAATACTGTATTTTAGAGCTGCGTTAAGCCCCGTTACAACATACCTCACTTTAACGTACATTTCAGAATAACGTACAAATTTCAAATCCCCGTCCCAAACGTAGGTATTTTAATGCTAAAAAGTTTCAGAATAACGTACCTCACTTTAACGTACATTTCAGAATAACGTACTAATTTTACATCCCCTTGGTTAAATTATCCCTTCAGTACAACGTACATCGTTCACATGTCTTGCACTGATTGGTCAATGCAGCCCATGCGAAAGCTGCAACTGGGCCAATGGGCTAATTAAGCCGAGTTCACATCTCATTGGTTGGTCAGGAACCCGGAAATCTCTGCATGCTACTCAATCTAGCATGTTCGATTGTCGATTGTCGCATGCGATCGGGATAGGTACGGGAATGTAACCGGGAAAAGTCAGGGGAATTTTTCATTTCAACATTTCACTACATATTGTATATCCTACAGTGTATTTGTATTGAATAAAATAAAATGCATTCATGTATTCTTATGTTTTTCTATGAATATATGCATTTTTCACAAGCCCCCCTCCCCCCCCCCCAGTTTCAGTATAACGTACACCTCAGAATAACGTACAAATTTCCAGGTCCCTTGAAGTACGTTGTAACGAGGTTTTACTGTATATATAAATGGATATAAAGTACAACGTTTCTAAATAAATTTCATTCAATAATGTAGTAGGATTTAAGTTTTATAAATTTAGATTTTATTTTAATAACAATGATATGTTGAAGTGAATAATTGAATTATAGTTATTTAAAAAGATTTTATACTTCAACAATAAATAATCAAAAAAAAATCTTAAAGTTTCACAAAGTTTAATTTAAATTCGTAAATTCTTTAGATGTGAATGACTTTTCTTAGAAAACCAATAATTTTTATAACCATTGAAGCCTAATAACAATTTGACAAATGTAAATTGTAAGTTTCAAACAATTATATCATATTATTATTAAGCTTCATTTGATATAAAAATTAAAAATTGACTTATTCTCAAAAAAGTTATTATTGGTTTTCTAAGAAATGTCATTTATGAATTTCAATTAACCTTTCATTTTATGAAATTTAAAGAATTTCTTTTTTTTTATTTTTCATTGTTGATGTATAAAAATCTTTTAAATATAACTTAGATTTTATTTTCTTTATAGCAATTACCTTAAAAAAAGCCTACTTCCTTCGCTAACAGTTCATTTGCTTGCTATTTTTATCTTGTATTACGTATACTTCGGTCAAACGTATTCCTTCTCGTGAAGAAAAACACCACTTCTTTAAATATATTTAGCAGTTAGGAATAAATCGAATTTTTCAATTATGGAAAGGATTTAAAAATAATGAATTTAACTTTCAAATTAGATAAAATAAAAATCTACGGAATTACGTGAGATTTTTAATACCCCGATGGAATCTACGGTATTCCTCTTTTTAATACCCCGATGAATAATTGCCGCAACAGCTTTGATGCAACGGCTTGAAGCACCATGTCAGAATTAAGAGAGAGAGGGTTTCGTAATTTTGAGTGTTGAAAATCGAACAATTTTTTTTTTTTGAGTTTTGTTATATAACTTAATTTCACAAGATTAGCGAATAATTTTTAAGAAATAAGACTTAATGCTGTGTGTTTCTTATATTGTATAATTATGTAAATTTAAAAAATAACTTTATTGGTAGTTTGTGTACTACAGATATAAGTAGTACTGTGGTATAAGTAGGATACCTGCAAGGCGGTGGATCTGCGAAGTAAGGTAAGGCTCTAAGATCTTTGCCTCGATTATAGACCATAAGATTTAATTCAGAGTGGAATACAATGTATAGTGCTGCCGAAAATATTTCATCTTTACTATTCCGTATACATTATTTGAGATAGTATTAAGCATTTCCAATCTTGAAGCAAACCTTGGACTAATAACCTTAAAATGCTGGCAAAATCTACGCCTATGTTAATAACAATTTTCATGTATTGTGTCAATTGCACAGTCTTCCATAAAATGTTAAATTCTAAAAGAAAACAGAGCAATTTTTTTGGCCAATGTAAATATTTGTTTAAAAAAAAACAACAAACAAACATGGAAATTGTTTTAAAAGACTTTTTCGTCTTCCCATAAAGAAATCGATTAAAATGCGAACTTTCTAAATCAACTTCAAGCCGAAAGTAAATCAAATTTTTAAAATTAAAAAAAATGGCTCTGCAAAAATATTAAATACGAGGGGAAGCCAGTGAGTAATTTACAAATGGATGTAGAAATGAAACAAATAAGAGTACTGTATTGAAACTACTTTTATTTCTCCGCATAATCTCCCTGTACAAAGAGGCACTCGTCCCATCGTTTCAAAAGCCCCTCAAAACCAGCAGCATAAAATTCTTTGGGCTGCTGTCTGAACCAGGCGGTGAATTCCCTTTGTACATCTATACATATAATAAAACTGTAGCCGACCTGGTGCCTGTACATAGAACAAATTTAAGAAAAATTTTATGCGACAGCTTTTACTAACACTACCAGAAGCCAAAACGATTATTTTTAGAATAACTACTACATGAAAATTAACGTAATTTTCATAGTCGCATTGTTTTAAGTGTAACTTAAAATCTGGTGTATGTTTTATCGTGACACGCCTTCTAGAAGCCGAGTTCAAGGCGGAACTCTCTTAAGCTGGTGGTTGGATAGAAACTGACATGCCGTCAAGGTATGCAGTATTTAGCTCGCAAAACAAACAACTAAGTAACAATGTATTACGAGTTTTGTTACATTGTACGATCGTTAAAGTACATTGTTAATTTGGACTGTAGCCAAACTCATGCAATACAGCGGGCAAAATCAACACCTCATAGAAAAAAAGAGCCAAACAACTGAAACGTCATACATTGTTACATCATCATATTTCGACCATTGTTAATTGTATTTCTACCAATAATATGTTCTTTGTATGTGTTCCTTTGTGTCAGTAAAGAATGTTTGTATTATGTTCAATTATACAAAGTTTATAGTGAAGTACCTATACATTTAATATTTTCTATACTTCCAACTTTAATTAAACCATGTTCCGGTTTAGAAATTTTAAACATCCACGCAGATGAAGTCGCGGGCAACAGCTAGTTACAGATAAAACTAGTGAAGACTAGGTTAAATATGTGGATAAGAATAACAGATATATAAAAAACTGTTATTATTAATCAAAGTGAAGTCTTATGAAAGTCCCTTTGTACAGCTTCATCGTCAGAAAACTGATGCTGAGAGCTTCTGGGTTCACCAGGGTATACAAGGCGGATACAAAAATGAGCCCACCTTTTATTTTCGTAATCGAACCAGATATGTCAATTTCGATTAATCCAATGAATAGGAAGTTGTGGGTGGCCTATCCCATGGTGCACTTTTCATCATCCCAAATACACAAATTAGGACACATTCAAGTCATATCTTAAAAAACGTAACAGATATACGAAAAATTCCAGTTGAAGACCTGTTCAGCATGGAATTCCGAACAAAACAAAACAAAAATTCCAAAATCCGATGAACGGATCACCAACAATCACAATTATTTTTAATTTACAAACAGCCGCAGTGCACTGTTCCGTGCAATCCTGGAACTGTTCTGTCTTCTGTATGCTGACACATGCCTTTTATTTGCTTTTCCCCATGAATATTATTATGGTAATTTTTGGTAATTTCTTGATTTCCATGTTGAACATTCAAATGTCTTGGTAAAGTGCATAGGGAGGTAAGTAATGTCATTCGACGGAAGCGACCAGAACTCCTCATCAAAGGCGTGTTGTTATTGCATGATAACGCGCGTTCTCATACTGCCAACAAGACATCTCAGATGCTGCGAAAGTTCAAATGTGAAATCGCTTGGAGCATCCTCCTTATAGCCTTTCTCTTGCTCCAAGCGACTTCCATTTGTTCAGCTCCAAGCATTACAAAGGGAATTCACTGCCTGATTCAGACAGCAGCCCAAAGAATTTTACGCTGCTGGTTTTTGAGGGGTTTGTGAAACGATGGGACAAATGTCTCATTGTACAGAGAGTTTATGTGGAAAATAAAAGTAGTTTTCAAGTCAGTAATCTTATTTATTTCACTTCTGATTTCCCATCATAAATTGAAAATGAGAAGCAAAAATATTTTTCGAAATAAAAAGTAAAAAATATTTTTAAATCCAATTTCCAGTATTTTTTGAAAATGAAGATGATTTTTTATGTTAGAAATTTCTTCTTTCATCAAAAGATATAAGGAAATTTTATAAAAGTTAAAAAAATTTTTCTTCAATCTAGTTTTATCAACTGAGGCTTAATAAAAATCACAAAGAAGATGATTTTTCATTCAAATAATTCTTAGGCATTATAAATAATTTTTTGTTATTGATCTTTTTAAATTTCACATAAATTTCGAAGCTTACACGGTCTTCCTTTTAAGCGCAAGAAAATGTGAATGTCTCCGAGTTACGATCGCGTCTTTTTCCACATTTTTTGTGGAACTTTTTTCGATTATCAATATAAAAAGAGGAAAAAAAATCATTTTTCCATTCGTTTATTTTTTTCTTATATATAATTTTTGCGTTCAGAAAGCCTTTACGTTTAAACTCAAAAATCTTATTTAAATTAATCAAAATATCCACCACGTTTTCATCTTTTTTAACAAATATTTTTGATGGGTTTATATCCATTAATTTTTAATGAGCACTATATACATAAACATTTTTTTTCCTCTTTTTTAAAGCTTACTTGTTGAGAAAAATTATCAGGCTATGGAAAAAGGCATGTTAGACGCCTTATGTTATTTTACAATGTTTAAAATAAAGTAAGATTTTTAAAACGTCTCCCCTTATCCAATAAACAGTGTTTGGAGTTTCATTTAGGCATAAACTACATTAAATTGGCATGAAATGTTCATATGGGAAACTTCAACTTGATAAATGGATTAAAGAAATTCTATGGCTTGGATTAGACATTATCGATGTGTCTCTCTCACCCGAAAAATTATGGCTCTTTTCATGGAACATGGAGATTATTTATGCTTATATATTTGCACTTCCCTATTATCAGATTTGATTTTTAAGAAGGCCATTTTGGAGACAATGAACCCCTTTCCATTCCTGTTCTATTCACACTGTTGCTGAACTTCGTAATCCCGAGAGTAGCATCGATGTCTCATACAGAGCGATTGCTTAATTTTCTCTGAACATGGCATCTTGAATTCCTAATTTTACAATTGACTCTTCGAAACTCATCGTGTTTCCGAGGGTTGTACGAATATAAATGGTATGGTAGTGTGAAATCCAAAAATAGAGAACGATAAGTCATTATAATCTAACTTGCAAGGGAAATATAGATTCGCAATCAACTAAATCGGAAAAATGAAGCATGTTCTTAGCTACAGAGGTCGTAAGGGATCCGTGAAAACGATTTGCATATGCGCCTGCCGATTATAGGGCGATACCACGGGCATTTATATAACAACTATCTCCCTGCGCTGTTCAAAGTATCAGATTGTGCATGATGCCGACGAAAATCGCTCCATTTTGGGAAGGCTACACAAGAGCTCTTTCCGACGCAAAGTATAGTTATTCCGCAATTATAAAGGCCTGCAAGGAGCCTATAATTTCTGTGTCGAAGACGGGGAGATACAAGGTACTAAACTGTAAAGGCTTAGCTGGAAATGGATGCATTCCAGCGGGGAAAAAACATTTCAATTCCCGACCCTCTATTAGTCGTACACCAGAGGTGGTTCGTTAAGTCCGAGCTCTCGTCACCGGAGCTAATCCTGCAACGCAGAAGACTATTGCAAACAAAGTAGGGAAATCTGTTTACGCTGTAAACACTATTATCAACCGGGACTTACATCTGCAAAAGCGTAAGAAGAGCCGCGTTCACAAACTGTTACCACGCCATGTCAGTGAACGGCGCACCAACTACCGGAAGCTCTATGAGCGCCATCTAGCCGGTGAAAAATGGAAATGCTTCATTGGACATTGGACATTGGACAAAGCATTCATTTATCTCAGTGAGTGCAACAAACTCCGTGCAATATTTTACTATCCACGAGGGTCAAAGGTGAAGAATGGGCATCGCTTCTTCATGTTTCTTCGGTGCTTGTCCAGTGATGGCGAGGTGGCATCTTTCCTCTGGAATGATCTAATGAGGAAGTGGAGGGAAGCAAGTTTATGGGAAGAAGGGTGTGACAAAGAATGGTGGATTAGGATAGAAGATGTTGTAGGTTTATGGTAAACAGAGAAAGATAAGCGATGGTTGAAGGGGTCATTAGTGCTGAGAACGTCGAGGAAAGGGACAGATTTCGGATGTGAATTGGATGTAGAGGGAGAAGGAATTAAAAATAGTAGAGATAGCAGTAAGGAACGTGGTGCGGGAATCAAATATTATTAGGATATAGTCAACGTAAGGATGGTAAGAGATGATAGTGGCATTGCAGAAAGGGGGACGGGGAACAAAGCTGTTTCGTTCTTGCAGCATGCTATCCTACGCTTTCAGACTCCTGGACACTGATGAGCGCCCTATTGACACACATCGTACCTGACAGATGCTACGTCCACAATGTTGTATGATAACAATACACCTTTATTGATATCTGAGTAGTTCAATAACTTTAATCTGATAATAAATAACTTGAAAATTATTAAGTATTAAGCATTAATTAATACTGCTTTCTAAATATACAAAACATAAATAGAAGTGTCATTCCGTTCTCGTATAAGAAAGAAGCATTCCGTTTCCGTATAAGAAAGAAGCATTCAAACCTTAACTACTGTTTTAATCAAAAGGTGATAATGTTTGAGGCTTGAACCTTTAAACTAATTTCTTGAATATCCTTTTGCGTCTGTCGTTTTCTTTTCCAGCCTATGTTGCATTTTGACTTTAACTCCCCGAAGCGCTGTAAGTTCTTCAGAAAATCTTTCTCCTAAAACGGATCAGTGACGTTGAAAAACCCGAAAATATACGATACAGATGATGCTCAAGAGAAATTTCTTTTTCTGTTAGCCGGCCATTACAGGTTGAAGCTCTTTTCATGACAAAGTTTCATGTCCACAAATAGTGTATTGATTTATGTTTCCTGTGGTGGATATTGGGTGTAAGAAAGATCTCGCCCCTGGCGCTCCATAACGACGCCACAATGAATAAGATAGCAATGGGTCAACAACGCCGATCATGAATCAAGTAAACAGCTCTCCATTATTGCTTCCTGTGTCCTTCGGCTTGAAACATATTTGTTTTTTTACTTATCTGCTTTACCGTGTGACCGAACAATTGAGCCATCTTCATCATGATGGGAGAAAAACATAAACGCGACAACATTAAGGTTTAATATTATTTATTCTTTACATGAACGATTCAGCTGGTGTGTTACTTAAGGTGTATTCAAATTAAAAATTAAATGCAAATATTAAAGCTGTTGTTCTTTTTTTTGCAGATAATGGAGAAAAAGCACGAAAACACGGTTTCCTTGAAATACTTGAAATAAACCACATAAAAGACATCTTTAAATAAAGCATCTCAGATTTAATCTATTGCCTTATGTTTAAGAATATTTATTCCTAATTTAAATCAACGCAAAAGAATTATTTTCTGTTTACCTAAGCTGATATCAACAAAAGAAAGCGAATTTCTTAAATTAGCAAGAGCGATTTAGTTTCTTGTATAATTTCCCCACAAATTTCCGAGAGCAGCTAGATAAGCAAAATTTTTGAAGAACTGTGTGCTTAGCATTAGCGATACATTTTATTCCGAATTCGTTAATTAAATGGGACAAAAGCATTTTTAAGCACGTACAAAAGTTTTATTTCCTAATTAATAATTTTGTGTCGCAGATAATTGAAATAAAGAATAAAATTTTCCTCGAATTGCTCGTTCAAATGATAGCAAAATTCAAATAATCCTGAAAATTTTTAAAAATGGAAATGTAAAGAGCTTTGAAGCATTTTTCTAGTTGGGTGTCTAAATTTTTATCTTTCAGTTTAATTAATATGAAATTTTAATGCAAATCATGTTCATTACCGATGCTTGAATGGAAGCAGATGCTAAGTAAATTATCATGATGCGATCATATAGTTTTCATAATAATTTTCTTTTATAATTATTATTAAATTGGTAATAACAATTTTTGTCACAGAAACGCTCTGACCTGTTCCAAATGTGCTTTTTTCCACTGTTTACAAATATGGTATCAGAATTTTTCTATCACCCATACATCAGGAGTTATCATTTATAAAGTCTGTAAATTATTGTAAAGACTAGTAAATAAAATAAAATAAAAAATTTCTGTCACAGAAACAAAAATAGTACTGTTTTTGGTGAGTAACTCAGAGATGTACTTTAAAATTCTCAGTCACGTAACGTTTTTTGAGTGACATGTAGTTTAAATTTATACTGTTTTGTAAAGAGATTTTTCTATCGAAAAAATTTATACTGGTAGAGGCGTCGGCCATGACAGCCGAGGTTCCTGGTTCAAACCCAGGTCGCAGAATTTTTCCTTCCATTTTTCGATAATCTTTACCTGATGCCTGGTAGGCTTATCTCCAGTTATAATATCATTTATTATTTAATTTATACTGTTTTGCTTGTACATATTAGATGTATATACGAGGGTTATTCGTAAAGTAAGGTCCGTTTTGCAATAAAAACAAAACTACTATATATATTTTCAAAATTTTTTCTTTACCAGTTTCTATGTACCTTTAACAATTTTTCCACATAGTTTATTTAAGCAATTGTCATAGTGCTCAATGTACTTACGCATGATCACTTCATTGAGGCTGCCGCCGGTGAAGAACATCACGCAGTTTTCACTTGTTCATCGTCGCTGAAATACAGGCTATCGAAGATCTCCCTTAGATCTTTTGTTTCTGACCTGTTCCTTATGTAATTTTTCCCACTGTTTATGAATAAGGTATCAGAATTTTTCTATAAGTCATAATTCAGGAGTTATCAATTACTAAAATATGTAAATTAGTGTAAGAAATGCACTTCTTGTATTCACATTTGGCTTTTTCCTGCAAATCTAGAAGCGGTCAACGATGAACATGGGGAAATATTCCATAAGGACATTTCTTTTATGAAAAATAGGTACCAGGGCAAGTGGAGCTTCAGTATGCTTGCAGATTATTGTGGGGCCCTTAAGGATGTCCCTGATGAGAAATACAGCAGAAAATCATATGCAACTATCTTTTACGAGGTGCTACCCAAAATTTCCCGTAATTGTTTTATTCTGACCGAACCGTAAGAGGTACGAAGTTTTGGCGATAGATGGTGTTAGGGTGCGTCTCAGCTCTAATTGTGCCAGGCACATCGCGTGATTTTGAGTTTGAGCTGTTTTTGTCACTCTGTTGGTTGTGTTGCGATTCTTGGTATTAAAGCTAAAAAAAAACTGCGGATGAAACCCACAGACTGTTGAAGGAGGCTTTTGGGAACAAGCTTTAGGCTAAACCCACACATTTGAGTGGTTTAAGCGTTTCAAAGATGGTCGGTAATCTGTGGAAGACGACAAGCATTCTGGTTGATCATCAACAAGACAACTCTGGAAATGACCACGAAATTGCGTGACGTGATCCGAGAGAACCGAAGTCTGACTATCCACGATGTTTGTGATACGGGACTTTTTGAAACGATTGAGGGAAAACATGAGGCGTAAGAGGCCGGAGATGTGGAAGAAGAAAGACTGGCTGCTCCATCATGACAATGCGTCGGGGCACACATCGCACGCTGTGAGGGACTTCCTCAACAAAAACAACATGACCGCTGTCCCCTGGCATCCTGCGATTTCTCCAGCTTCCGAAAATTGAAACTGCGGTTAAAAGGGCGGCAAATTTGACTCCATTGAAGTGATCCAAGCGAAATCGCAGCAGGTGTTAAACATGCTCCAACCTGGGAACTTTCAGGAGTGCTTCCAGAAGTGGGAACATCGCTGGAAGCGTTGTATAGATGTCCAAGTAACTTATTTTGAAAGTGACGGTGGAAATTAGAAGATCGGAGAAAGTTCCATGTTTTATAGAGGTACATTTCGGGAAATTTTGGGTAGTATCTCGTAGGAGACATTACGTTACAATATACACCTATGTAAATCTAATGTACAGGGTGATTCAGTCAATTTCTGACCATTTCACTCGAATAACATGCATTAGGGATAAACAATTGAAAGAATATGAGCGCCATATCGAATTTCTAAATAGTTGGAGTTTGTATTGTTGCAACGGCGCTGCATGAAAATCGTATTGTTGAAAAATGGCGCCCGCTTTATCAACAGAGCAGAAATGCAAGGTTGTCGAATGGCATTTCGAGACAAAAATACCTGTAACCGTGCAAAGAAAGTTCCGGAAGGAGTGTAAGTGTCGAGACGCACCAGGCAGGCAAGCAATCATGGATTTTGTCAAGCAATTTCGTGCCACTGGATGTGTTAAAGGCAAGAAAAAAGGCGGGAGCGAAGCTCGTGTTCGAACGACCGAAGTTGTCGAAAATGTTCGCACAAGGTTGGTCGATTCCCCTACCAAAAAATCTGTTCGCCGCCTATCCATTGAAGAAGGGCTGTCCATTCCCCTACCATGACGTGGCGAATATTGAGAAAGGATTTACACCTGTTCCCGTATAAGATCCATGTTTATCAGAAGTTAACAGACACTGGAAGACAGAAGCGACAACAATTTGCGATGGAGTTTGGAGCAGAAATGGAAGCCAATCAGGTCATTGTGGACAACCTGTGGGTGTCAGATGAGGCCTTCTTCCATCTGTCAGGTGACGTTATTAAACACAACGTTCGTTTTTGGGGTTCCCAGCACCCTCATGAGATCCATAAGTCACCTTTTCATCCACGAAAGGTTATGGCTTGGTGCGCGATTTCCAAAAGAGGCATCATTGGTCCGTTCTTTTTGAGGGCACCGTAACGTCACAGACTTACCTTAACATGTTCGTAACCTTTTTCATCCCCGAGCTGCGAAGGAGGCGTATACCTTTTCGACATCAATGGTTTCAACTGGATGGGGCTAGGCCGCACACCACTAATGAAGTGCTAGACTTTCTCAATCAGAAATTCGGAAATCGTGCCATTTCAAACAGGTTTCCAGATCGATTCGGGGGTGGCATTCTTTGGCCCCCTACGAGTCCTGACCTAAACCCATGTGATTTTTATCTCTGGGTATTCCTTAAAGATAGTGTGTTCACTGCAGCACCAAGAACCCTAGACCAGCTGCGACAAAGCATCGTCGACTGCTTCACCCTTGGGGATGCAGAAATCCTGGATAGAGTTATGAACAACTTCACCATTCGGCTGCGAGCAGTTCAAAACGTTCGTGGTGGCCACATTGAGCATATCATCAAGACTTTTCCACGGGAATAAAAACTCCGAACTGCCTAAAATATCATACTGAAATGCTAAGTTTGTAAACATTAATGGGTCAATAAATCATAGTACTGAAATTGATTGAATCACCCTGTAAGTATAAGCAAAATAGCCTAAATTTAAACTACACGTCACTCAAACACGTTACGTGATGGAGAATTTCTAAATACATGTCTGAGTTAGTCTCAGAAAACAGTACTAGAATCAGCTATTTTTATTTCTGTGACAGAAATTTTTTTTCGATTTTGTTTACCAGTGACAGAAAATAAATATACACACACATGCCAAAAGTTATGGGATAGAAGTGGACTATTTTTCAAGTGGCAGTAGCATCATGTGTAAACAGTATAAATATGCAAATCAGTATCAGTAGGTTTCAAGAGTCTACCAAGAATACCAACTTGACGGCATTACCTCCCACCATGGACAACGCAGTGGTCGTCCACACCTTCTCAACGAAGGGGACCAACGGCATCTGAGTAGGATGGTCACCGCTAAAAGTAAACTGACACTACGCCAGATGACATCAGATTTTAACCAGGGTGATACAACAGCTGTATCGATGCGAACTGTGCAACGAATTCTGGTGTCCATGGGATACAACAAGACATCGTCAGCAACGTCTCTCCTGAGCCCATGAACACATCGACTGGACACTTGACAACTGGAAACGTGTGACCTAGTCTGATGAGTCTCGATTCCAGCTGATACGAGTTGTCAAGCACGCACAGTGCAAGCCGGTGGTGGCTCCGTAATGGTGTGGGGGTTTTTTCGTGGCATGGCTTTAGTCCTTTTGTTAAAGTAGACTGTTCACTGACTAGCCAGCGCTACGTCCAGTTGCTTGCTGACAATCTGCAGCCCTTCATGGACTTCACATACCCTGAAAACGATGGGATTTTCCAGGACAACAATGCACCATACCATCGGGCCTTGAATGTTCGCGATTGGTTTGAGGAGCATTCGGGGCAATTTCAGCGCATGATATAACCATCCCGATCACCAAATATGAATCCAATTGAACACATTTGGGATGCTCGAGAGGGCCATTTGTTCACGTGCTCCTGCGCCTCAAACAACCGTGCAATTGTGGGAAGCTCTCCAGTCGGAATGGTTGGCAATGTCTTCAGAATCAATGCCACGTCGCACTATGGCACCTCTCCGGGTTAGATGAGGTCCCACACGTTATTAGGTGCTATCCTATGATATTTGGCATGTGAGTATATTTATTATTGAACGATGCTATGTATTTATGTAATCGGAGATTGATTATTTATTTACTCTCACATCATATTTGTTAAAATAAAATGAAAGTATTTGATCAAAAGTTTTATCCTCGTACGGTTTCTTTGAAGTACGAACATTTTTGGAAATGTTTCAAGAAGATAGAAGGACTGCCAACTTTCTTCCATTAGCGTTATTTATCGCGTCAGTCATGGAACTTTCAGATTTTCAAAAATGACACAAAGATGAGGAAAAGGTCAAAAATATGACGTGAAGGCTATTTAAAAAACATCACTGTTTACCGCTCATAAATCAATTTATTTTATTCCATGTATTTTTCTTAAATATTATTTCCTTAAAGAACTAAATGGATCCCAACTTGCGCTTTAAAAGGTATTACACAAACTCAGCTAATATTCGTATATGTAATTACTTTCATAACTTTTCTAATTTGTTTATTGATTCATGCTACTTATATTTGCTTTTGCTTTTCATGTTGTACTTTCACATTGCATTTCCTGCAAAAATTTTCCGTATTGAAATATTTGACAAATTTTAAAACGCGTGAAAATGTAAATTTTAGTGAACATATTAATTGGGGAAACCTTTTGTGTTCACATTAACTAACTAAATATATAAATATAAACTAAATAAATTTATCCTGTAAACAAAACCACCCGGGTGCATTTCAACATGTCCCGCTCACGAGGAATTAATAAAATTAAAACTAAGGCCACCATAAACAATGTGAACTATGCTGTCGTTTGAGGGCATTCACCTAGAAGAGTTTCCATGTCTTGTGACGGATGGTTTATCAAAGCCACGAGGTCGTCTCGAGCTAACATTGCAACGACGCCTAATGAGCTCATCCTACCATCCCAACCTCTGACTCAGAGCTAGCAATGCCAAATTTCGTTTGCTGAAAATGTTGGGCAAATAACGTCCCTGCCATGGCTATTGTTGATCGGATTAAGTTTTGCAATGACTTTTTCAGCTGAGAAATCGACTTCAATGGAGGCAAATTTTGAATGTATAGAAGAGTTTTTTATTTAGGTGAAGACTTTAATTTGATTACATGTTCAAAACGCCCCCATGGTCGCTCCGCTTGGAATTGAATTAGTTTATTCACCTATAAAGATCAAATGTCACCAGGTCTGCAATCTGTAAAAAAAAAACTCACTAAAATTTGCAGCAATAGTTTCATAAACTTTAGTCAATGGTGTAAAAGGGGAAATTTTTGGTCAAAGACTTACTATTTCCTATACATCATTTCTATACATATTAAACCGTGATAGAGAGTCTCTTTAAAGATATTAAATAAAAAAAAGTTAAACAAACAACGAACAAGATCGACAAACTAGAATAATATTATTCTTTCTATGCTTTAATGCTTAGAATAAATGAGCAGTGAAATATGAAGTCTGAAGTTAAGCTATAAATGAAATCGCCGGCAGGCAATCTTAATTGTCAAACTGGATATATTGGACAATCTAAAATTGTAGATTCTTTAAAAAAAACACACGTTTTATATATCACACTATCAAATGTAAAGATATAATCAGAATTTGATCAAATGTCAAGATTATAAATTAATAAATGACAGCTGTCGAAACGCGTCGGTCAGAATAAATAATTTCCTTTTGCTTTACCAAGGCCCCTTTATTCCGATTTTTGTTATTATCAATGTCTCTTATATCTGAGATATATGTGAATTTGTTTTGGTACCTTTATGCAAAATCGTTTGAGGCCGTATGATTAAAGCGTGTACTAATCACCGATTGAAGAACAGTTGAGAGTGTAATCATAGAACTTCATCACCATGGAGAAAAAAAAAACGACTAAAAGACTTCGAAAGAAGTTCATTACGAGCGATAAACTAGCTGAAGCCACGATTGAAACAACGAGGAAGCTGGCTGGATTCTCGAAAGATGGAATATCGAAAGTATTCACCCGTTGAAAAAAAAATATCTGAAGTCATTGCCTAAAAGGGATAACTAGCTCAAAGACAACCAACCATGAGCGAGATTGCCGTCGTTGGATACAGGGTGTTCTCGAATAACGTGTGCAAACTTCGGGGGGTGATAGAGGGGTCAAATCTAAGCAACATTTCCCTCTTTCATTTTTTTCTCTGGGGCATTGTTTTTGAGATAAAAAATGTTGGACGTCGTGTAGACATAATATGCCACTCAGCCCGTGCTTCTGGAACACCTCAAAATCATGGTCAATCATGTAATAAAAAGAACAAAAACAAATTGCATACAATACAATAATGTGACTTGCTTTTATGAACCATGCGCCGCATGGACTGACGTACACGTTCAAAAGTTCCTGGTTCTTCGCGAATCTGGTCCGCAGCTATAGCGATTCTAGCTACCAACTCTTCATCGGATCCCACTGGTGTCTTGTATAGTATCTATCCAAACAACTGTTTCCTGCAGGTAGAATTTAAAAATTTTCTTATCTCAAAAACAATGCCCCAAGGAAAAAAAATCAAAGAGGGAAATGTTGCTTACAATTTGGTCCCTCTATCACCCCCCCCCCCCCCGGCCTAAGTTTGCACACGTCATTCTTGGCCTATTTCAGGCAGAATCATAAGCAGTATTAAATGTTTGGAATCAGCTACATTTTTACTTATGCAAATTGATCATTATATTCATTGATAATATTGGGTTATTGGAAATGAAATGGACGAATAAAGCTGTGAGTTACTGGAGAGGGGGAGCATGAGCTGCAAATTTTTTGTGTCACTCGAAAAAGCAATATTGGAGTGATGTAATGATAGAGTGAATATTGTGGATTAAAATTTAATCACGAAACCAAGGAGATTGAGGATACGATTTCTCAGAGTTTAAATTAATGATGGGTAGCAGCTGAAATGATTCGTAGAGTAGAATCCTAATACTACGTTCCAGAAGATCTAGTTATTTCAGATTATATGGCATTCAAAAAGTAGTTTATTAAAAAATTCTTTAAAGAATCAAGAGATGGGAATGAGAAAGAAATTTTTAGAATGTAAACAGAATAATAATGATATGCCACATAGCTGTAACAGCTAGTTAGAACATTTTAACCACATTTGAACGAAAATTAGCAAATGTGAGGAGAGAATTTTGAATGGCGACTTAAAGAGCAATTTATTACTGGTTAAATTTCCCCTTTACATTAATATTATTAATTAGAATTTACGTACTTTGTATGAAGAAATAACAGCAATAAAGGAACAGGATGATTTTGAGATATTATTGAAATTTTAATGTAGTCACGAGTGAAAAAAGTGAATGGGACAGTGCAGTCTGGACAGTAGATAATAGAGAGGAAGAAAGAAGAAAAAAGGGAAACTCAGGGTCAAGGGAAATGTGAGAGAGATAAGATTAAAAGAAAGATAAACTAGGGTAAAGAGAGCCCAATAACAGATTATTGGCCTAAAACTCACTAAGAGTGAAGGCTTATGTGTTCGTTTCTCAAACTCAATTTTTTTTTCTGAAATCGATTTAAAAACTCATGATTCGAAAAGAGTTGTTGAAATTTTGAAAAAAAAATTTTTTCGTTGGCATGTACGTATGTGACCAATTTTGTGCAGCTATCTCCTCCAAAACGGCAAATAGCAGAACCGAATAAAAAATTACACTTATGTAGAAGGTACCTTAAATTGTGCCTTGGCGTATTTTTTATGTCAAACGGGTAAGACTTTTTAGTGACAGGCTATTAAGTCTTTTCTAAAAATTAAAAAATGCCTGTAGCGTTCATACAAGCGAACCAAATTCAATAAATTCGATATGTACTTCGATATGTACGGACTCTTTTCATTAAGGCATTTTTTTGTAAATGACTTGTTTATAAGTGATGAGCCGTCTTGGAGTTATTAACAGTCCCTCTCCCCCTCAAGCACCCCACACACTCCCTCCCTGAAAAAATTTTATTTTTTAATAATAAAAAAAAAGATTAATTCCTACTTACAGAGATCCTTAAACTATGCATTTAGGTGTTTTTCATGGAAATGGGCTAAGCCTTTTAGAGAAATTAATTTTTCTAACACAACTAAATGCAATTAAAACGACATAAACTGCCTCTTCTCATTGAGACGAACTTTTTTTGGAGTAATTAAGGTTTTAAGGACCTCAACCTTCTCCCATCCCCCCAACAGAAAAAAAAATTATTTTTTGAATAAGTTTCACGACCTTGTGGTAGGCCTGTGCGAATGTACCATTCCGCCATTACAATTTATCTGTTTTATGTGTTGAAAACAAGGGCATATGGATAGAGATTGAAAGTAATCAACAGTTGAATGTTATAATTTTCAAAATTTTGTCTAAATATATTTTCATCGTTAGTGCTTTAAATACTTTTTTTCTTAATCAATATAACCATGTGTGATTCATGCATATACTCCATCTTGTCTACATCTATTGTTTAATGTGATAGTCACATGCACAGACTATGTTATTAAGGCAAATAAATAAAGAAGCTTTGCAGGCTGAAACATTGCAACAATTGACGATCATCGGGATCAGACCACCTCCTCAACCGATTTCCATCAATAAAAGTCTCCCAAAAAACAACTTAGTTTTCACTTGGTTATTTTTTTATTTCTTTAGAGTTGTTTTACAGTGAGCCCTGGGCTGAATGGCCAGCTGGTCGATGTGTGAGGTCACCAGTGGGGACGAGTTTTTTTGTACTTAGTTTTTGAGTGCCCCAAGATTTTGAGACTTCACGACTTTGTGACTGTTTCGATGAGCATCCCCCAGACAACCATCTAGGGAGGCCATACCCCAAAGGCAGAAAGACCCTATCCAATCTGTGAGTTCATGAAGGCCAAAACCGGCATTCCTCTGAATAAGGCATCAAGAAATCCCGCTGTTTTGGTCCTGCACAAACTCTCCTCAACTCAATCGAGAATGCTGTGTCAGAAGTTGGCTATCGCGGATCGCATCGTGGATGCGGACTCTGTAAAGCTTGGTAACACAACAATACACTTTTACAATCCCAATCCAGCGCACCTAACAGTCTATGTCCGGGGAATTTCGCCGTTCCTCTCCAAGGGATATATTCTTAACTTCATATCAGAGTTCGGGGAAGTGCTCGACTTGTTCAGGCCAAACCACTAAAACATGCCTTGTTTGCTGAACGGAGATATCCTCTTCCACATGCATCTGGAGAGGGATATCCCAGATTCCTTATAATGCACAGAAAGCGAATCTTCGTATCTTACAAGAGAACGAGACAGTGCTGCTGGTACTGTCATAAGTCTTTGCACGTCAAGAGAGACTGCCCTCTCTTGAAGAAATGCGAGACCTGCTCTCGCATTATGGGCAAATACCATCGCTGTTCCAAGAGTGCTCCCGACATGCCATCGGCAACTTCACTGCCACCGATCTCGAGGTCATGAAAAGTAGCCAACAACCGGGTTGATATAGTTACATTGGCGCTTTAGTTTGGAGCACCTTTATTAAATAGATAGGCTATAAGATAACCACTGCTCTAAAAGATATCCTAGAACCCTGGTAGAGTAAACTATAACAGGTAAATACGACTATCCATTGTATCGTCGAAGTTCATCACAGCAGGGCGTGTTTCACATTGAAAGTAAGACTAAGTATTCAAGAAATTATTTAGGCTAGCTTTGCCTACGACTTCATTTGCATAGAATTTTGGAATCGCCGGGTAGAACTGCTAGAGGGCCATAGTTGGAGAGGGCTATCCATTGGGAGCATTTTAAAAGAATTTTTTTCCGTTTTTCAATATGAATTTTTACTATTTTAATTCTAATCTTTTTCATGTGTTCGTTTTTATTGTTTACTTACACTCAGATATTGCAAAATTTCAACAAAATAGAGCCCAAGCAACGCCAGGGATATCAGCTGGTAGATTAATGGTAATTCAATTGAGATATGAATATCTTTTATATATGACCGTCCTGATATGACCATAGTAGTTGAAAAGGATGTTAATACCAACCAAACCAACTCAAACGCTGTTTTAGCCAAACGGCACTCTGACTTGGCTTGATTAACTTTATTCTTTGATAATTGCAATTCGATGCTTTAGTTTTAAGATTTAGTTACATCTCTAAATTAGAAAATACAGCCTTCACTTTCCAAGAGTTTTATTTAAGGAGTATATGGTTGTTATTAGCTAAGCTGAAGCCTTCGATAACCTCTTCAAATCATCTAACCTTTGAAAGTTAGTTTCTCTTTAGGAAAAAAAATGACAGCGTGTCGCTAAATATTATTTTCAAAAACGAGCATTCCACAATACTTTTTTTTTGTGCGTGTGCCAATCTTGTTAGTATAGCCAGTGAATTGTTTTGTGGTGTCAAAACCATCTGTGCTCAAGATGCCCGCTATTGGCTACAGGCTCTACGAAGCTATTTACGATTTCTGTTTTCATTTACAAAAATTTCATGGTAAAAAATAAATTCTTGCTTTTAATATTTTCTTCCCTTTTCACTGGTTCTTCCATTTTCCCTTGGGCTGCTTATATCAAAATCTCTTTGAGATGCGAATGATTTCTTTTGGATATGAATTTGAAAAGGAGCAGGAGACTTTTTTTTCGTTTAGCACTTAATGAAAAAAAATTAATGAATACCTGGAAATCTAAACAGTGTTAATGATTCATTCAGTAATTTAATTAAGTATGAAGTTCAAATGTGAAATCAAGTAAGAAAAAATAAGAAGAAACCTCAGCTACAATTAAACAATTTTTTTAGAAGCAAGTTTTTAATGCATCTGGCAGTTTCACCTTTAAAAAGGTAAATACAATTTAAGCTCGCTGAAGATAACGTTATCCGAAAATGGCTCACGTACACATCCAATTTGATAAAGGTGAGCTAATGCCGTTTTTCGTTGGCCATCAGTTCCTTTCATTTTGACATCTAAGCCCTGGGCGAGACAATTCCCATTAGGATGTCTCATTCTGAGTGCAGCTATGTTTAAAAACCCTAATTTTAAAGGACATTTCTAAAAGATATTTTAGCGTATCTATTCTGTCTAATTTCATATATTAGTTTAACTTTCTGCTTACTGGCACTAATTCGATTAATCATAGATTGATAAGAATTAATTTTTTTGTAATTTTTGATATTTTTTTTCTTTACAAGAAACTTTTCGTAAAATATCTAGCTGTCGCTTACTTAATACTTTAAGAATAAGAATCATTAGATGTGAAAGAGCTATTTAAAAAAAAAAAGAAATTCTCAAAAATAGACAATTTCAGATTAGCAAGTTTTGCTGTATAGTGACTACTGATGCTGTGATTAAACTACACTGGCGGAAAAAAAAATCTCAACACCACGAAAGACTTATGCTAGATGAATGAAATTTGGACAGTATATTCAGCTATGGTATTTATTCAATTGATTCAATTTTCAAGGTTACAACTTATAGTGGGCGCCACCAGCCTTACCCTGCAAATGGTGAAAAGCACGGACTTTAGTACCCGCTGTAGTCGCCGCGCTGGTCTATGCAGGCCTGCACACGTGCATGCATACGGTCGTAGAGATGCCGAATGTCATTTTGTGGTATGGCATTCCATGCCTGTTGTACCTGGATAATCAGATCAGCGACAGTTGTTGCTGGTTGTGGAAGAGCCCTGACACGGCGTCCGACCATGTCCCACACGTTCTCGATGGGCGACAGATCTAGTGATCATGCTGGCCATGGTAGGATGTAGACACCCTGAAGGGTACGTTTGGTTGCAGCGGCAGTGTGGGGTCGAGCGTTATTCTGTTGGAACTGCCCCCCGGCATACCAGCCATGAATGGCAGCACAATGGGTTCAACAACCATCTGAATGTAAACATCTGCCATCATGGTGACTGGGATAACCATCAGGGGGGGTCCTGCTGTCGTAGGAAATCCCTCCCCATACCATAACGCCAGGGGTGGGGCCAGTATGCCGACGACGGATACAGCTCGGTAACAGGACTTCCCCACTCCTCCCCCTGACCCTTGTGCGACCATCACTCTGACCCAGACAGAAACGACTTTCATCCGTGAAGACCACACACCTCCATTCTGCCCTCCAAGTCGCTCTGGCTTGACACCACTGAAGACGTGCCGCACGGTGTTGAGGGGTAAGAGGCAAACATGCACAGGGCGCCTGGAGTGGAGGTTCCTGGCCAGGAGACGGTTCCGAATTGTGCGTGGAGTGACGTTTGGTGCCACAGCAGCCCGAATGTCCGATTTGCCACAGATGCGCAGGCCAACCCTGTCTTCAGTGGCCGGGGGTCGTCCAGATCCTGCCTTCCCTGGACCATTGCTGCCAACACTTGTACACAGTGGCAACGTCTCGACCCATGCGTTTTGCAATAGCACGGAACGAAAGTAGACCCTCTCGAAGGCCCACTACACGTCCTCGTTCGAATTGGGTTAGCTGCCCATATTCACGTCGCAGTCGCGTTCGAGGCATGTTTTACTCTACAATACTGTATCACACACGTCCACAAGTGTCTGAAGTGACACAGACGCGCGTCTGATTTCCTTTATATCTGTCATTGGAATGTCTCATTTGCATGTACAGGGTGGCGCTTGTGGCGCCCCCTATAAGTTGTAACCTTGAAACTTGAATCAATTGAATAAATGCCATAGCTGAATAAACTGTCCAAATTTCATTCATCTAACACAAGTCCTTCGTGGTGTTGGGATTTTTTTTTCCGCCAGTGTATGAACTTAGAGTTAGGGATCGTCCATAAACCACGTGGTCAAGTACGGGGGAGATGGGGGGGTACGAATCTGGCCACTGTTGACCACATGACGGGGAAGTGGTCGGGTAAGGTAGCAGACACGTGGTCTTTTGGGATATTTTAAAAGCGTCTTTTTTATTTTTATTCCTACATTTTTCAAGTTTTTAATACTTGAAAAATGGAGAGGGGTGAGCCAAAGACCACGTGGTTTAGAGAGGGGGTTAAAGATTTTCCACATTGTAGCCACAGAGGGGAGGGGGGGTAAAAATACTATTTTTGGTCACGTGGTTTATGAACGATCCCTTTCTGTATTTTAAAAAACTGCATTTTGTTTAGAAGCCATTTAAATTTTTGCATCTACATTTTTCTCTATATCCTTTTATGGAATAAATTAAAGCTAACCGTAAAAACTGTCCTCACCTCTTTTACTGAATTATACGGAGATTGAGAAATTTGGATCTTTTTTGCAGTTTTTGTATAGAACTAAAGTTCCTAACTTCAAGAGTGTAAACTCCTTTAATCGAGATACTTGTTCAAAGTTCTCATTTCTTCAACATCTTCAATTTTCTTTCTGCAAGATATTTTTTTCTATAAAAAATCATCTCTTTCAAAAACTGAATCACATCTCATACAATATCGGACTATAATTAGTGAACTGTATATTTTAATTTTCTATTTTTCTAATATAATTTATAAAGAAGAATTCTCACTAAATCTATAAATAAAATATACAGAGTATCCCATTTAACCTGACAAATCAAAATAACTCGAAAATACGCATCGTACAAAAAAATTAAATTATACGTGTTCAATATGTTTTTAAAAAAAGTTATCCAATGATACCAAACTTCTAATTTCAAATGGGAACCCTCATCTTTTTGCAGGTCCGGATTCTACGTTAAAAAGACATAAGTTTTGTCTGAAACATTTTTTTATTCGTGATAAATGGCTGTATAATCGCACAAAATAAGATTTTTCATAATTTATTTGTTGGTGGCGTCTCTTCATAGTCGTGCCCATAGTACTTCAGAGACGATCAGAGAATTATTACACACTTACCTCTCTAATTAGGAGAGGTATTTAATCAATTTTTGAAAAGTGCTCCATGCCACTGCCATTCTCTTTTAACTTTGCATCATGGATTATGTAACTGTGGAAGAAAATACTGAAATGATTTTAATTTATAGCGAATGTAGGAGAAATTTCGACGATGCTGTCATTTGTATACTGAGCGTTTGCCTGAAAGAGTACGATCACGTTCTTCTTTTGTTACAGTTGCTAAATAGTTTTTCTACTAATGGAAATGTACAGCCGAAGAAAAGAACGCGTGCAGCTACTGATTGTGGAGAAAATTTAGTACTCGATGCAGTGGCTCATAATCCACATGCGAGCGTCCGAGAAATATCGCACCAATCAAGAATCTTTCCTATGAGTGTGTTTGGAGAATGCTGAAGTTACATAAATTTTATCCGTATCACGTGTCCTTGCATCAAGAACAAAATGACGATTTTCAAAACCGACTACTGTTTTGTCAATGGGCAGTTCAGCAAAAACAAATGAGTCAGAACTTTTTTGCCCGTGTACTATTTTCAGAGGAATCTACCTTTACGAACCACAGTGGGATTAACCGCCATAACATCCATTATTGGTGTGTACTAGAAAATCCGCACTATTCGTGAAGTTTAATGTTTGGTATAGAATAATTGGCGATAGACTTATCGGACCATACGGCGATTGACAGTAATTCGAATGGAAACATTCTTGAAGACGAACTACCACAATTGCTTGAAGAATTGAACTTGGGAGTGCGACAGAGCATGTAGTTTCAACATGGTTGTCCAGCATATTGTTAGTAGCACGCGAGGTATTAGATGGGGATTACAGTAATCGCTGGATCGGTAGAGGAGAACCCGTGCACTGGCCAGCCAGATCGCCAAACCTTACCTCCCCAGATTTTTTCTTGTAGGGTTACCTAAAAGATGCCGTTTATAAAGAAACAACTACAACTCGCGAAAACCTGATGCAACGCCTAATCTTACTCAAACATTCTCTTACTTATACACTTAAGCCGCATTTGTAATATGACCATGTGGCAACTACTCGGAACCAAATCATGTGATCTTTTTCTCGACTGATTTTGCTCGATTTCAAATATACGAGGGGCGATTGATAAATAAGGTCTCCATGGCTGTAACTTTTATTTGTTAACCGATTTTCAAAATTTTTTTTGTATCTTATACTCACATTTGTCCTCTATGTAATGCACTATTCACTTTTTGACATAGTCCCCATTCCTTTCCAAGCATTGCGCCAACGCGTGACTAGTTGGGTGAACCCGTCGGAGAGGAATTCCGGAGTTGTTGTCGACATCAGGATTGAATGGCAACGTTTACCTCGCCGTTAGAACCAACTCGTGTCCCTTAAGGGGCTCTTTCTTCTTTGGGAAGTGGTGAAAGTCGCAATGTGTAAAGTCTTTCATTTTTGAACTGCAATTTTTCATGTTTGAACTGTAGGCGCTGCAACGCCTCTGGTGTGTGGTGACTCGTGTGCGGGCGGACGTTATCGTACTGCAGAAGAGGGTCCAAAGCTGCCATTCAATCCTGGTGTCGACAACAACTCCAGAATTTCTCTCCGACGGGTTCACCCCACTAGTCACGCGTTGGCGCAATGCATGGAAAGGGATGGGGACTATGTCGAAAAGTGAATAGTGCATTACATAGAGGACAAATGTGAGTATAAGATACAAAAAGAATTTTGAAAATCGGTTAACAAATAAAAAAGTTACAGCCATGGAGACCTAAATTTACAATGATCTAAGTAATGAACGTATGACAATTCGATACAGAAACAATATTCAAACGCCACTACTATTACATAGCCTCACAAAAGAATTTGATTAATTCACAGTTGCAGCAAAAGTTCATACCTCTACTTTATAAAAATTTTTGATTTCGCTTTAAAAAACAAAAAAACATTTGCAGTTGAGGAGAGAGATAATAGGTGGAATTAAGCCCAGAGGGTCGCATTAATACTTCAAAGGAGACGGAAGTACAGTTCATTACCAAAATTTGTTCATGCTTCGTTCTCCGGAAAAAAGGATCTAATGGAAAGAAAATCAATTTTTCCAGACTGCTATCATTTGAAAGGATTATTTTTTAAAGAGAAATCGCAATCTGTCAGAATATATATATATTCAATTTTGGAACTTAATATATGCAAATTGTAAATTGAAAAAGAATGTAAAATTTCTTGTATGCAACAGGAGATTTATTTGTACGAGATGCGTTTCGGTCCTTAGAAAATCAAAACGATTTTCGTATAAAAATCTCCTGATATTGCATGCTAGATACTTGATATAAAAATGGAACAAACGAAAACACTAATCCACATCAATTCTTTTTATTTTCTCAGATGCGCAGTGAGTGAATGAAGGATTCGTGAAATCCGAAATGCGCATCTGAGAAAATAAAAAGAATTGATGTGGTTTAGTGTTTTCGTTTGTTCCATTTTTTATACGTCGATATCCACAGTTTCGGCAATTATTCCTGTAATACGAAGATACTTGATGTTTGTTATTTCATAATTTTCACAACATGAGTGCGATAATAGACTATAAAATTATAAATTATTTATTTAAAACATGTAATTAGTTTTGAGGCTACTTCTGATTTTTTAAAATTTACTAACCGAATGAAATCAATGCATAGGTAAAGACTTAAGATCCATTTTCTAGCATTAAAAATCTTTTGCGTGTGTGTGTCTGCATGTGTGTGTGAGGGTGTGCGCGTGTGTGTGCTTTTACAAAAGAGTGGCTCGATATTAAGTAAACACGCAACTATCTTGTCTAGCTTCTGAAGGTGAAAAGCTTTTTGGAAGTTGATGGAAATCGGGACCATAAGAGATCGTTCCCTGAAATGAGATGTTTGCTTCAAATCCCAAGGAAACCTTTGAAAACACGAAAACGCTTTAATCAAAAACATTTGTTCACGTTTTTTTTAATGAAAGAAAATCCATTATCTTCTATTTTAAAATCTAGTGCATTATTCCTGAGGAAAAGAGCATGATATCATTCAAAATTAAAAATCAAGTTTTTATCTTAAAACTTTTTTTAAAAAATACTCCGTAAACTCGAATTAAGCACACTCTGTATTCTTCGCCCGCCAAGCGGGTGGCTATGGGATTTGACGCTCCAAAGATTTGTAGTCAACACAAGATAATAGTAAATATTGGGAACTTTATACCCTTCCTCACGTTCCAAAGTGATGGCTAAGAGAACGGCAGATGCTCGTTTCAAGACGGTTAAGTTTTTGGAGCAGGCGCACATTCGCGCTGGCTTCGTTCTCAGCTTCTTGCGTCTTGGAATTTCCTTAATTACCCAGCAGAAGCCGACCTTCTTCGACGTCTTTCTTCTTCTTTCTCGCTCTTATTGCTGCTGAAATGGCATCCCTGTTCGCCATTATGACCGTATGCTAGCCTCACGAATGATGTTTTTCGACGTTTCCTTTTGATTTAATGGTTCTCTAGTGATTCCCAACCGTCTTTTCTCTCCGGTGTTTTCTCACTTAAACGGAAAGGAGAAGACCGGTGCTTCAGGCAAACGGCTCGAAAATAGAATGCAATAATAGAAACGTTATTGTACTATCGGCTTTATATTTTCGGTAAATCTTCATGTAATGAAAAAAAATGCTGTTGAATTCCTAATTTAAGGATTACGGTGCATTTCCATTTCCGATTCTTTAACGCTAAATTTATAGGACTTTTATATAATCGGATGGACTTTGAACAAGATAGAAGCTTACTTTTACCAAGACGTTTCCTGTAATTGTATAAAAGAAATAAAATAAACTTCTCCTCCTGTATGTCCTTCCGTATTCTTCGAAACTTCTTATTATTATTTAAAAGAAATTAACTCAAGATAGGGGAAGACATCCTCTGAAAACTTTTTTTTTAAGCCCTTCATCTTCTAGTGTTCAATTTAAAATTTCAACTTTACTCATCAGTCAAAAATTCACTTCTTTACTGCAAAATTTATCGGAAATAATCAGTGGAATTTGTCATCAGGAAAATCTACACGTCAGTTTGGACATTTCTAAACCTCAAAATTATGACTACTGTGGATTATGGAAGGAAAAGTGATTTTCATTATCAATATTATTTTATTATTTATAATTTTATTTAACTAGTTTTACACCATTAAATTAATGGAAGTCATTGATTATATTTCATGTTCATTCACGTATAATTTCTCAATGGGGCCTTTTTTATTTTTAAATCATACCATTTTATCTTCCTAATTTTTGTTTATTTATTTTTAAATACGATGAGCTTTATAAAGTTCAATAATAATAATATTGATGGAGCAAATTTATTCATGGGCGGTCATAAATTTTGTCGTAAACTCTAAAGTAAAAATGAACACTTATTAGGAGTACGAAGTGTGAACGCTAAATAATAAATTAATAGAATAATAACAATTTTTTTTAAGATTTGGAAAATATATTTAAAAAAAACAGAAAAATATATCTTCCCGGACCTCATATAAATGGATACATTATTCATAGATAGAGCCACCTACTAATATTAATATTATCATTAGAATCTTTTTCTCTGCATATACAGTATAAGGTGACCCAAAGTTATCCAGCATAATTGTTTAGGAAGATTGTATGGTTCAAATGGAACAAGGGATGCATTTCCTCATAGGCGCCATCCACATCGGGAGGCGTTTTCGAGGATACACCAAGCTCTAACGGATACCGGATCGTTCAGACGTTGATTTGTTACTTTCTACTTATTCCTTGTATTATTTTAGTTTTGTTTAGTAGTTCAGTGTGATGTTCTGTCAGTATGCAGAATAAAAGTGATCTGCACTCTCAAGTGGTTTTATTTATTTGCTTTAACAACTCTACAAGAAAATAGATAAACGTCAATATGTCACACATGTTCGAAACTAGATATAATGTTTATAGGGCATTTTTTATTCCATTTGAACCATACAATGTTCCTAGACAATTATGCTGGATAAGTTTGGTTCACCCTGTATTATTAATGCAGGTTAAGATAGTGAAAGTATAAGCGAAAAAGAAAATATTAAAAAAATTATAATAGATAACTTAAATAAAACTCGGAAAATACAAGTAAATTTAATAAGAGTATAGACAAAACCGACTCTTTTTAGGGCAATAAGAAAATTTCCCCTCCACTCCCAAGCCAGAAGAAATTTTTTGATTACAGCCAAAGTTTTTTATGGTGCGTGAAAGTGCTAGATAGAATCATCCATCCATGCAATCGAATGATAGATAAATTTTCTGGGAATTAGATGAGTAGAGGGGCCAGCGTTCAGCCTTCCCTTCTCATTTATGTCCGGTTATGACTCCTGTAATTCCGCAGTGCATTAAAACTGACAAGAGTTAATCTCGGTCTTAAAAAATGGAAATATTGTTTGATTAATATGTACTTATCTATAACAAATACATAAAATGTATCGAACATGTATTAAAAATTAATTTATCGAATATAATTTAAATCATGATAATATTTTTTCCTTTCATCACTAATAATGACATGTTTATTTCAAATCCGGAATATCAACATATAAAATCAAATTATTTGAAAAGTGATTCTATCCTCGTTGTTTTAACGACGCTAATTTAAAACAACAATGACGTCTATAGCTTGTCACTTTCATTCTAATAATAGTAATGGTACATAATAATTACCACTTATCAAATTACACGTATATTAATCTAAGTACCACCTATATTAATCAGATAAATCAAAAATATATGAAAAACATTAATGATTACCTTTTTCTTTGGGTCAAATGGAAAGTCTTTTTCTTATTCTTGCAAATACAGCCACGAGAAACGCTGTACAAACTTCGCAATGTAAGACTTAAAGTCGAAAATAATATTTGAATGAATATAAATGCTGAATTTAATTTCAATTTAGATATCAGCTATAGTATAATTCCTAAGAAGCTGACAATTTTCAAATAGAATAAAGATTTTTAATTTTTTTTAATAGTTCCTTTTGTGATTTGCTAGGCAATGCTCGTTCCAATTGTAATGTTCTTTAACCCTTCTTTGTAATATGCAATTGCGTTGTTCCACTCATTTGCATATAAAGAGGTGCAAATGAAATAGATGTCTAAAGAAAGTTCGCAGGGGAAAAAAATTCCTGAGCCGGTTTTACGAAAAATAAATTGTAAAAATTGTTTTTCCCGTGAGTGATTAAGAAGAAAATGTCAAGATGAAGTTGCCATTGTTTTCAATTTTAATTTTTGAAAGATGTCATATCCTTTATTGTATATTTTAAAGTAACGTATTTAAGACACACTACTTAAAAGTATAAAAGAATTTCTTAAGTAAATCCGAAATATGTGTAATTATAGGCTACAACTTCAAGAGCTTGAGCATTGTTCCCAGCGTTCGCTCCCCCCTATTAATGGGAGTGGTCATTGAAATGCGCGGAAAGAAGTGGAACTTTAGGCTCATAACAAAAACTTTAATAACAGTTATATTTCTGACCATCAGGTGGCGAAAAAAAGTCCTGATACTGTACAGTGGTAATCACTGACTCTAACTTTTCACATTAAGTTTCTTTTAGGCAGGAAATTCACAAATCGCAGGAATTTTATTCAGAACTCAAGGAAACTGAAATTAATAAAGGTAAGCCAGGTAAAAATACTGCCGCTCAGTTTCTCCATCTGGTGGTCAGAAATATAACTATTCTGTTATTAAATTTCGTCATTATATACCAAACGCTCCCACTAATTTCTATACATCAGATTACTGTATATATTTTGCGATTTATTGCATTTTCCAATTTTCTGTTATTTTTTGGGTCATCAAATACAAAAGTATAAACAATCGGCAGGCGAAAACGAAGACAAACTGAATGAGACCAAAATTTATCTAAGAAATTATAGTTTAAAATTGTGAGGAAGCTAATAATTCATTAAAAAGACTTTCCCAGATAGATTTCATTAAAGGTGTTTACCTTCTAGGGCAAAATTCTGTTCTATTTTTTGCCTAATTATATCAATCAAAAATTTTAAATTCGTCCCAGTCTCGGAAAACTTAAGCTTACCACTTCTCTCCGATACCTATGCGCTCCATTTTCTTTGAATAAAAATCCGGATGATGACTATTTTCCGACTCGAGATTCTAACTCGATCTAAGCCTCTGGTTCCCAATTGGGGGTCACATAAAATTTTTGGGTGCTCGCCAAGATTATTTTTATTTGCATTTATTTTCATAGGAAATTTCGAGATTTTTTAACATTTTGATGTGTAGTTAGCCTATTGCGAGGGTGAGTCAAATGAAACCGCAAATTGTTATTCAAATTCCAAATTTCGCTCCACAGTGTTGTAATTCTGCAGATCCGTTAAAAATGAGTTGTAGAAATATCCGGTAGGTAGCAGGAAAATAGAGGCAAACAAACAACGTCACAGCAGCAGTTTAAAAATGGCCGCCCCACTTCAAACGTGCATCAAAGAAGAACAGCGTTCAGTTATCCGATTTTTGAGTAGTGAATGTGTGAAACCTATTTAAATGGTGTGGTGGGTTGAACCATAACTAATGTCTAACAATTCTGCAATTTCATCAATCGTTACCGCGAGTTGTTAAATTCAACAGTTGCTCAGCGCTGAAGCATCAAAAATGACGTCATGCTTCACTGTGTTGCACGCAGCAGTGCGATATTAAAACCACGCTATTGTTAGCTCTGGGGAAAATAACCCGCCTGTCAAGCTATCTGCCACGATCACCTCGTTCGCACAGGAAAACGATCCTACGCCACGTCGCCGGATTTTTAATCTACGTGTTTGCCCATTATTAAACATCTCGATAAGAAATATTTTCAGGATCATTAAAACACCTTTTGCAACCTTTTTAACCATGTCAAAATCTAATTGTAACGAAAATTTTGTATTTTCATAAACAAAATCGAGTTCACTCATGGACGCCGCTATTTGTATTAATACTGATGCAACAGAACAAACAACGAAATGGGTTGCTGCAAACTGTAATCTCGAACCAGTGCGCTGTTACATACGTCAGAGCCTTCAACAGAGCTCAACAATGCTTTTAACAACTCTATTGCTGCAGCGTTTGGTGCAGCGCTGAGCAACTGTTGAAATTAACAACTCGCGGTTACTCGGCGATTTTCCAACATTAAGCTTCAACTGTTGGAATATTCTCTGGCGTCACAACTCGTTGTGCTTAACCCGGGCGAGGAGCATCTGATACTGCTGTCACACCATTTGTGAACTTCACACTCCACTCAGAAACTTGCCACTGTGACAAACATGCATCACCATTCATAAACTTCTTTGGTGCATGTTTGAAGTGGGGCGGCTATCTTTAAAATGCTGCTGTGATGTTGTTTGCTTGTCTTTTTCCTTTTACCTATCAGATATTTCTACAAATCATTTTTAACGGATCTGGAGAATTACATTGTGGGGCGAAATTTGTAATTTTAATTGCAATTTTGCGGTTTTCATTTGATTCGCCGTCGTTTTTTACGGTTTTGCATTTGCAGATTTTGCGGTTTTATATTATTCAAATGTGAGGTGGGAATCGCGATTCGAAAAAGGTTGGACCACTGATCTAAGCGAAAACACCGTTTTGTGTTACAGTTTTTATGATTCCAAAGCCGCTTCTCACCTCCGATATGTTAGCATGGTTTTCTTTCCTTTTTTACTTAAGGAGGCATTTGGAAATTTTATATCCAGACTGATTCAAATTAAAATATCTCTATTCATATTCCTGTAGCGGGGTCACAGGTGGGCCGAATGGTTCAAAACTAGAGGGTATGCTATTCAGGGGATAGAACAAGATATGCATGTAGATAATAATAACATGTCATTATCCAACCGACCACCAGGGAGAAATTGGTATTCATTAAAAAAGATTCATTACACCTATCAGTCATCGATGATGGAGGATGTGGACCATACAGGATGTTGCAAGGCCACTCAGATGTTGAAAATATCCACCGTCCTCCAGAGCAACTTTACGAATTAGAGCATCTCCCACAGTTGATCGGAAAATGTTCTGTGCATGGAAGACGATGCTGTTCTTCGACTTTGCCAGTCAGGGGCGGCGCGAAGCGGTAAGCAAAGTAAGCGTCGCACGGGGTTGCATTTTAAGATGGAGCGCCAACGTAAGGTTGAAAGAGCGCATATTTTAGAAGTTTCCATAACGTCGCTGGGGGCGCCGAAGCAGCTAGCGCCGCCCATGTTGCCAGTGAATGAATGCCTCCACGATAAATAACGCTTTTGGGATAACTCAAAAGCCAAAAATCTCAGGGAAATAAACTGAGTGAACGGAATGGTAACAGTCTCCAAATGAGTGCTTATCAAATTTTGTTGGGATCACACATCCTTTTATACCGTTTTTGCAAATAAGGGTTGGCAACTCACATTTCTCCATGGTGGTCGGTTGGAGAACAGCAGGTTGTTATATTATTATCTCTTTACCATCCCCTCCAACTTTTAAGCCATTCGGCCCACCGGACATCCCATTTCATATACTTTTACTTCCTTGTACAAAGTAAAGGAAGTATTGTAATCGCGAAAAATTTCGGTTTTCAGATTTCAACGGAAATATGCATTTTGACCACCCCTGAATCAATTTTGACGCGTTTCTTACGTGTGTGTGTATCCCGCATTTCTCAAAAACAGTTAGGCGTAGAATGTTGAAATTTTGAATATAGGACTGTTGTAACATGTAGTTGTGCACCTCGCATTTTGATTGCAATCGGCTGGGCCAAACATGCTTTTTGGTCGTTTCCCCAACCGATTTCCTTTCATGTCTACGGAGTTTTGATTGCGTGGAGCAGTTTATGACGTCAGAGTTTAAAGTACTCGATTTGGAGAACTTAATTTGAAGATTCAGATTGAATAGTTCCATGTTGCAGTATGAATTAATAATCGTGATAACTGGGATTTTTCTTTGAATATCTTTAAGTCTTTAAACATAACTGATGATGGTTTAAAACCGAAACGCGTATTAATAATAACAAAACTACGTTGTTGCAATTGAACCCAGTTATTACGATTATAAATTTGAAGAACCTTATTTGAAGTTCCCAAATAATTTGTTTCAACATTTGGAGTTTTTAGTCAACAAAGAGACAGACGGAAATTCGTGTGTCAAGAATAATAATCAGAATTTTTTCACCAAAAAAAAGCATTCAATTTAGCTTCGTACAAGGAAATATTGTGATCCCCACAATACGTTTTTTTTATTAACAAAGAATTTGCCTTGGGTCCTTAGCTTCCTGCTCTATCCTACAAAGATCACTACGAGCTCGGCTCCACCAACCGAAATAAGAAATATTAAGAATTTCTAATATTTCTGTACATTTTTGAAACGTAAATATTGCTCATAGGTAACTTCGAACGATTGGATCCATTCGTTGCGAAATAATTTTATAATGCGAATGTAGCACATGTTTTAATTACTCAATAATATGCAACGAATAAGCAATAAACTTCGTACGAATATGTAAGGGAGAAAGAGTGACCATTAAATAAGACTGAAAAGTATTCATTTGGAGGTGTTGTTGAGAAAAAAAAATGGATACAAGTTTTAAAAAATATTTTTATTCAACAAAATTAAATATGTTCTTCCTTATTTGAAAGCGTATTCGTTGGGTTTTAACTGCACTTTATAGAAATTAGAGTTTATGCAATCATATATGAAAGTTTAATTAAATCAAAACTTTTGAAGGAAAAAAAAAACTTTATATATGAATTTTGGAAAAAAGTTATGCAATTTGAAAAAAACATCCTGATTTTGTGTTTTTGTATAAACCATTGTGTTACTGAACATCATATCTAACAATATAAAATTATGCAATGACAACAAATTCGAGGCATGTTGCGAAAATTCTGAACACATATAAACTTATGCAATATGTAAGGACATTTTATATATATTTACTAATTTCCGCAGAAATTACGATAACGAACCGTTATATTTACATCTCACGTATAATATTTAGGAAGGTATATATGTATACAATGAACGTCTTAAATTGATATACATTAGGAATAATAAAACTTAAATATATAATAAACCTTTTTTTAAAGAAGAATCTATTCACAAAGTATCACAAAGGATATTCATTCACACACGTTTTGTACATGTCCATCAAATACAAAAATATTTACATATATATTCTGTAACAATAAGATCAACTCCTTTTTTGTAAATAGTGCCGATCTGCAGTGTTATTCGCTTAGCCCTGAAAAAATACATTAATGTTTTCGAGATCTTTAATGGTTTCTCAATTTTTAACTGAAAAGATCTAGATAAAAGAAACAGAAAACAAGACATCTATTCTTTATCTGATTCTTCTTATCTTAGCATTTTAAACGCTATCGGAAATATATTTTCATAGCGTTAAAATTAAATATCGACCCCGATGGCAATTTCAAGACCGAGCCGAAAACTACAAAAGCCGCAACCGATGTTCAATATTCAAAGGCAATCTCAACCACAACGAAACCCCATTAAAGCTGGTCGGCAGATGGAATTTGAGATTAAAAAGAGCAATTAAAGCTAAAAACCATTCTCAGGAGATATTTTTAATGAAGTTATAAACTAAACATGAATTATATAACAGATTATGGAATGCTGGCAAACATTAGAAAAATAAACTTTGTTTAAAGGAGCTTAAATTGAGGTTATACATATATACACAGTTAAATAAATAGATTAGTATACATGAATATCAACTTATATGTACAATTATAATACTTCGTTCGTTGGTAGAAACACTATGTGTAATAAAATTTCATAACATTAACATGACAAAAATGAGTGCAATGAAATCATTTAATATGCTTTCTTTTAAATGTTTTATATTACGATAATTTTAAAATCAATAATTTTGATAGCTTACTTAAAATCAATTTTTAATAATACAAAGCACCATAGATTTAAATAAAAAAAATAATTGCAACTCTTTCATTCATTACAACATTTAAACCTTATAATAAACATCACATAATATAGGACAACCCGTTAAATGTTTCTTGGAAGTTGTGCTTCAGAAGACATATCTTTCTTGAATTTCTTTAAACTGCATGACTTCTTCCTCTTAAAGAATGTTTGCATCCCCCATCAAGGATGGATTTCACGATGAATAGTAGTACAAAGTTTACAACAATGTGTAACATGTAGTTCATCGGCGCAAAAGGAAAGGTTCGGATAATTTAAGCAAACGAATTGACTGTTTCGCTTCGACTGAAACTATCACCTATAAAAAATAAAAACATAATTAGATTTTTATGTTAAGTAGTATGGAGTAAAGCATATCCCCGTTTCGACATATCTTTTTAAAAATTCTCAAGGCGTAATTCTTTAGCGTCAATTCTTGTTTTTACGTTAGTAATAATAAAACAAAAAATAACAAAACATTTTCATTTCATGCCAAAAACTGATATTTTTCTATACATTTTCTTAACTAAATTATCATTAATACTAAAAGCAGGCATTGATATAACTGCTTTAATCGTTTATCCTTATAACAGATGATTTTGAGAGGATTTCTTGAATTATGACTTGGCGCATGTGATAATTCCCATACTATTTCTTATCTAACTTTTTCCTTCAAACCCTGAAACCGAAGTCTGGGCGAAAAGGCAATAGCGGCAAGAATGAAAGAACGGATGTTTAAAGGAGTAATTTATTAAATCTCTTAGTAACACATTAACGTCGGTGTCAGACACTGTTTGCAGATGATAAAGGCAACAGACTGCATTACCTTAATTTCGAGATGAACATTAATGTCAGGGGCGAACTCGGATAATTAAAATAAATTGCTCCTTCTTTTGGGCGGCGGAGGGCAGGACAGGCGTACAGGTCTAAATCAGCAATCCTTGGAAAGGAAGGTCAAACTGGAGAAATTATTCATTCCGAATTTACAAGGCAAATGCTATAGGCCAATACAGATTAAAAAATATATATCATATTGCTGATAATTTTCTTAAAGGTTATTTGAAACCCAAACGACTATGAAGGTCTAAGAACTCTTCCTCAAAAATATATTTGGGCACTATTTGGAATAGTGTTCGGATAGTTAATAAGTTTAATAAAATGTCTGCAAAGGATATATTGATATAATCTTGTTCATACAGGCTGGCCTAAAACCTACATACCAAGATTAAGCATAAATTTCCCAGTTCATACTAACAAGGGAACCATACAAACCTGTACCTCACAGATTCACACTAAACTGAAATAAGTTATTAACCTAAAGCTAAATATTGAGGCTTACAAAATAAGTGTATAAAGTAACCAAGAATAAACTTACTAAGCTGAACAAAGATTTTTTTATTTTACAAATAAAGGAATGAAAGAATCATAGTTTATAGTTTAAATAAATTCGAAAATAATTGATAATAGAATTTACGAGGCCTTAAAGGAGGCCTGTTGGTTACATTGGCTAATATAATTCTACTAATATGGTTGGTTTGGTTTGGTTGGTATTAACGTCCCTTTAAACTTCTATGGTCATATAAGCACAGCGTTATAAGGGTCGCAAATTTTGCCTCCAAGGGTTCTTTAACGTGCAGCCGGCAAACAAATACACAGGACCAAAGGGTTTGCTTCCCTTCCGAAGGAAATGTATGATCTCAGGATTTCCCCCTGAAAAATCCTCGTCGTCCTCGGCCGGGATCGAACCCGCGTACTCAGGGACCAGAGGCGACCACGAAACCACTGAGCCACCGAGGCCGATCTACTAATACAGTGTATAATCCTCATGGAAATTGGACGCTATAAGATCTAGGGACTAAATAATTAATATGTCAATATACAGGGTGATTATAATTAAAGTTTAAGTTTCAAAACGCTATAAAAAAAGAACCACTTAGTAGAATGACGTCCAATTGGAACGGAATGTTATTGAAGAAGGGGGAAAGCTTATGGCATAAGAAAAAAAAGTAGGTCCAAATTTTAGCAACAGATGGCGCTGTAAGCGTCAGAATTTCGACTACAAATGACAAATGAATCATAAAACAAAGGCTAAGGTATAAGTTACACGTTAAACCAATTGTACTGTTCAGTGTGCAAAGCATCCATCAAATCGGTATTTTTTAAATTGCGGGAGACTGGCGAAATCGAGCGGAATCATTGTTCTTGTAAAAAAGCTTTACAAACAGAGCGTGGTCCTTCAATGAGACACCCATGGCGAACTTCTCGGAAGCGAAATGAGGAAAAGCCGTGTACCCGGCGTTTTTATAACAAATAAAATGAGTCGTGCGCATGACAGGTATTTTCATTTACATATTCTGACGCTTACAGCGCCATCTGTTGCTAAAATTTGGACCTACTTTTTTTTCTTATGCCATAAGCTTTCCCCCTTCTTTAATAACATTCCGTTCCAATTGGACGTTATTCTACTAAGTGATTTCTTTTTTTATAGCGTTTTGAAACTTAAACTTTAATTATAATCACCCTGTATTATTACCATTGCTCAGTTCCATGTTCAACTAAATTGCCTGCCCGAATGCAAGCATTCTTCTTTAACCTCATCAGTGCATCAATCATAGGTCTACTAATATTGATACTACACAAGGCAAATAGCCACAAATTGTGACTCATTCTAATATGGCCCAGCCATTTATGTCTCACCAAATAGACGCATCATAAATAAGAGGGTCAATCATCTACCAGATATATGGCACTTAAATTGCACCTGCTGAGCTTTTTTTTTTTTTTTTTTTTTTTTTACAATAGATAATACTGCCGGTCCTATCTCCAATTACTCAATTGAATAGGTTAGCCAGCGCCAGTTTCCAATCATGGATTAATTCCCAACGGTTACAATGAGACCGCTACGCAATAGCCAAGTATCCAGGGTTAAAACGAAGTTGCCGACGATCCAATCTATGATAGACTGACCTCAAGTCAATCCTTTTGAAATAAGTCGGTCATCTCGCATCCATAGGAAGTGTACTTTAATAGTTCATTCCAGTGGTGGCTCCGCTGCAAGACTCATCGGTATAAGGGGAACCAAATCTGATTCGGACTGATATCTTCAAAATTCGTCAGCCCTCATGTCGGCTGACTCTTCCCTTGGTAGCTACAGCATAAGTCTTTTTTACTAATCACAAGCAGCTTTATTTGTCAGAAGAAAACAGAATTCCTCCACTTTTACCAAGAAAAGCTGCGATAAGGAATTGTTGCCTCATTAAGCTAACAATTTAATTGTTATAACAACTAAAAAATGTCAGCTTCTAAGACAAAAAAATAACATGAAATATAATATTGTTAAAGAATATCAATTCAGATATAAAATCTTACATATTTTGAAAATATATACATTAGAACCACCGTCACAAAGAATACATTCAAGCACCCGAAAGTCCGGAATGCGTGAGACCTACAAGCGAAGAATGCAGTTAAAGTTGTCACAGACAGACACACCAATCTAATAAACAAATAGAGAACAATAGATTCCGTTCTGAATGATCACCAAAACGGAGGCCAATCATAAACTTTCTTTTTATGAGATCACGTGAAGAACAAGGTCTACAGGATGAACCCTAAGGTGCGAAAAGGTGTCGTGCGTGAAATTTTGGCCAGTCGTTCTCAACCAATATTGTAATTAGCTTTGTTTGAACTGTTCATGCTTATTTGTCCTAGTTTGACAACGCAGCTTTCGTCTTGATAGTTAGGTGTTGGGTCACTTTGTGTTTAGTGTGGTATATTCGAGATTATTAATAAAAATCATTATAGTAAGTCTAGTACAAAATTACACTAGTACAAAATTACACAAAATTAATTTAAATTAAATAAAAATTTCCAAGAATAAAAAACAAAATTAATACGAAATCATACCTGTAATTAATGTATTTTGCCGTGAGAAATTAAAGCTCGTTTCCATTTCTGACATGTTCTTTCCTGTCAAGAAATTCGAAACAGTCCGGCATCCGAAGGCTGACACGAAAGCCTCTCTGAACTTTTGATGCATGAAACAGTACGTAATGGGATTGCAGCAACATGATATATAGGCGAGCAAGTGGATCATGGAGATCCCAACTGCTCCGAGGTTCCCGTAGATCAGTTCTGGAGTGAACAAATACATCGTATTGATAACGTAGAGGGGTGTCCAGCAGATGAAGAACTCCAAAACAAGGACGAAAAGCATCCGTATGATTCGCTTTTTCGACGCCAAGTTGCGCTCGTAGTTGTGGTTGCGAATGGAGCGATAGATGTCCGAGTGGCGCTTGGGTGTGGGGGGCCGATCCGATTCCAGACATCGAGCGTAGTCGCGTTTCATTGGCGTCGCAACACCGTTGCTAAGCAACTGAGTGCCATCAGAAGTCGAAGCTTTGCTGCCAGATTTACCTGAAATTGTAAAGAAAACAATGGGATCGCATAGGTTCAATAAAGGTTTTAAACGCTTTGCAAACCAACTGCAATGAATCGGTGAAAGAAGTTCCTTTATCTGACCTCGCTCTCAAGTAAAGCTCAAGAAGAATAGAGCTAAAGCATATACTTCGTGAGCAGGATCTAAAAATCGATCGCCTTTTGGGAAGAATTTAAAATGAGATGCTCATTACACTTTGCTAGTTTTATCCCTCTTTCGAAAAAGAATTTTTTTTAATTATAGCCGACTTTTGTATACACTATACCATAAAAAAAATCTTGATGCAAAAGCCTTTAACTTCAAATCCTCTATAAAAAATTTCAATTTTAAACTAAATCCCATTAAATTAAACAACAAATTTTGATTAACTTTTTGTTCCAGTTGGTGTCTCTCATAGCACTTTTTATACTAAAAAGAGTATTCTTTAAAAATTCCATCATCTTTCAATTTTTAAAAATTTGAATTTGGATTTCTTTCAATAAAACAAATTTAGCGGTTAATGAACATTGTCAACTAATAGGATGTCCAATGTCATCAAATTTTAGATTTTTTTCCTTCTTATCTTGGTGATGTGAGCAACAAGCATAGCGTATAATTTCATCAAAACATCGCTGCCATGGAGGCACGTTACCAAGTAAAATTGAGCCCCAGCCCACTTGCTGATTACTAATGGATACTGGCAGGATCCTGTAAACCAAAAAATAAGTTACCATCTAAAACTTCATTTTGCGCAAAATGAAAAGATAAAAAAAAGTGTGCATATGGAGTTTTTCAAAGAACGAGCATGGTGAATGATTTCATCAAGACAACGCTACCTTGGATACAAGCCATTAAAGAAACTGGAACACCAGCCCACTTGTTTGATACTATAAGATACAGACAAGAAGCTGTATACAAGAGAAAATCAACTTCTAAGAATTCATTATGCGGCAAAATCTTTCTTATCTCAAAATCTGTGGGTGGGACATCCTATTTTTTTTCAGCTTTCAGAATTCTGCCGATCTGAAAGACCGTTTCCTCCCGGATTTCCTCTCTAAGATCTGATATTTTCGCCTACATAATGTTTGGCAGCGAACAAATCTGCAGAAATTTTGTTCAAATCCCATTCTTTACTTTCAGCGCATCTTTCCGAAACTAATGAAGGTTCTGAGAAACCAAAATTTTAAAAAGCACTATTATATAAAAAATGGTGATTGCATGAGAAAACGGTCTTGAGGGACTAATTTTTATACCGGAACGTTCTAATATCTCGAAAAATACACGTCTTATCAAAAACTTTTTAAAGCTATTTAATGCTATTGAAAGCTACGGCTTTTAATAATGTTAAATTTAGCTCTCACCACTTTTCAGGGATGGGCGGGGGCAACTTTGAAATTTTAAATGGGAACCCCTATTTTTTATTGGAGATTCAGATTCTTCAAATTTCTTATCATTGTTTTTTTTTAAGGTAGATGGCGCTGTAATCATAACGAAAAAACAGTAATTCGAATGTCTCCGGAAAAACACCTTAGATCTAAGGCTCATTTTAGCACTATTAAATACGGTAGCTTTCCAAAAATATTGGATACTTTATGATTTGAATACTTTCTGAGATATTCGCATCAGTTTGACTTTTTTGCAATTACAGTGCCATCTATAAAAGATTTTTTTGTGTAAAATTAATGGAAACCGAATCTGCCAAAAAAACTGCGGGTTCCCATTTGAAATTTCAAAATTGTCCCCCCCCCCCCACCTCATCCCCTGCGAGGGGTGCAGGGGGCTAATTTTGGCACTATTAAACAGCATTCAAAAATATTTGACAGCGTATTTTTTCTCTCTTTTTTGGCAAGACGTGTATTTTTCGAGATATTAGATCAATCCGGGACTTTTTATTCACACGGTATATCATAAAAGTCTTATGATGTTACTGAATGGATTTTAATACAAATCAGATCAAAGTTAATGCACAAATCAGACTAATACAAAATACAGACTAGTAGCTTTGGACCCTCTTCTGCAGCACAATAATGCCCGCTCGCACACGATCGCCACACACCAAAGGCGTTGCAGCGCCTACAGTATAAAGATGAAAAACTGCAGTTCAAAAATGAAAGACTTTGCACCTTGCGACCTTCACCGCTTCCCAACGAAGAGCGCCGGCCAGGTGGCCGAGAGGGCTAGGGCGTAGGCTTTTTAGTTCTCAAGTCCGCCTGGTCGTGGGTTCGAATCCCGCCATGGGCATGGATGTTTGTGTTTGTCCCGGACTGCGTACAGATATAGCTTGTGTAAAAGGCGCAAAATGACCTTAGTAGTCGACGCCAAAAGTTCTAAGAAACCAACCACCAAAGAAGAGCACCTTAAGGAACATGAGTTGCGTTCTGACGACGAGGTGAAAGATGCCGTTCAATCCTCGTGTCGACAACAATCCCGGAATTCCTCTCCGACGGGTTCACCCGCCTAGTCACGCTTTGGCGCAATGCTTGGAAAGGGATGGAGACTATGTCGAAAAGTGAATAAAACATAGTCTTATTAAGGACAAATGTAAGAATCAGATACAAAAAGAATTTCGAAAATCGGTTAACAAATAAAGTTACGGACCAGGAGGCAAAAATTCTTGAACAACCCTCATACGATATAAAAAAATGAAAATGAAGAATTCTATAGTTAAATTTTTCTTTAAAAAAATGGTTCCTTATTGAATTGTCATAGTCCTTGATTGAAATAAAGAAGCCTGGAAGCAAAAATAGTGATGAACTGAGGAAAAGTCAAAACTAAAGGAACATTTTAATTTTCCAGAATAAGTGGTTGGCAGCACTTAATTCAAATTGTAAAATGTGTGTTCAAACAACAACACCTAGACATAAGGCCTGATAACGGAAAAGCCATACATTGTTACATCATCATTAGTTGACCATTGTTAATCCTATTTCTACCAATAATAAGCCCTAAATTTGGTCAACTAATGATGATGTAACAATGTATGACGTTTCCGTTATCAGGCCTTCTGTCTAAGAGGTGTTGATTTGACAGATTGTAAATGGTGATTTATTTGTTAGTTATGTCTGGTAATGATTCACTATGTGTAATCCATTGTCAGACTGCACCGAGGAAGAAATGAGAATGTTATATTTTTTTCAATCAAAGGAGATTAAACCTGCAGAGATAATTTGCAGAATGCAGGAGCAACATGGTGAGAGTTAGATTTATGAATGGATAGATCATTTTAAAAATGGACGCATTTCTCTCTGTCCAGGTAGGCCAGACGTAACGATCAGCATCAACTTAGAGGCAGTTGAGCGAATGATTCGTGATGATCGTTGAATCACAACTGATGATTTGCAAATAAGTTGGACGTTTGCCACGGTTGAGGATTTTCAATCATCCACGAATCATTCTATTTTCGAATAGCGTACTCTTATTGGATATCACGTTAATTGCCGGTCACACAGAGAGAATCATTTAGAAATTTTGAAAACTCGGTTTGAAACTTTATTAGGATGAGGAGAAACCTTCTGAATCGTAAAACGACTTTTGATGAAGTGCGGGTCCATTACGTCGAGCCACGGAGTAATCGGTACGATAGTGGCTGCATTCTAGATTAAATATTTTCTTCAAAAACGTGCTAAAATATGATGAAGTGCATAGATGTATAGAGTGATATTACACAGAAAACTAATATACATTTTATTCTTTTTTGTACAATAAGGCGTATTTCGATAGATATCAAATAATTTATAAAAAAGTATCAGCAATTCTATTTTTCTGTTTTCAACAATGTAATTATAAACGCGTATGATAAAAATTCGAATTTATAGGTGGTGTCTGAAAGTTTTAGGGTTAGCAAAAATATTTAAAAATTCATGAAGAATTTAATTAAGCTTCGCAAATGAGACTCATGGTTAATGGAAAAGAGCTAGGACAAGTTGAAACCAGGTGTCGGATTTTCCTGCATTTTAGAGCATTGTCGTCTATGGTGAACAGCTCGACACTATCGTTGAAATGAATTTAGTTTTCTTCAACGAACACTCAACGTCAAAAACGTAGGCGCTCATGCATATAGACTATCTAAGGAAGGAGTTCATTAAAAGGATTAAAGCACTTTAAATTACAATTAATTTGTACTCAGCCTTAAGGAACAGGAGAAATTTGTCAATGACGACTGAAGCTCGCTAAATGGTCCAAGGAAAAAAGGGCGTTGGGAGAACTCTGGTGATCATTTCAAGAAAAAAAAATTAATCACTGTCTAAAAGCATCACACGAATTGCTCACAGTTTCTCTTCCATAATTTATCTTTCTACCATTCCAGATGCTATTTTAGAAAGTGAATGAATGTCAGTATCAAGTCAACCAGAGTTTCTTTCTTAGCTAGCCAGTTATGTATATTTCTTTGTTTTTAATCTTTGCTGAATCATAGTGGCGTCGAGGGAACTGTAGCACTCATTTACTCTCATAAATAAGCCATTGATTGAAACGTTCTGGCTGTAGATCATTTATGTCACTCATTAATCAGCTAATCAGTGCCTTTGTTACACCACGAAGCGAGTGTAAGGTGGTGCGCCGTCTCTTAGCAGCAAACAGCTCCAAGATAACACAGTAGAGCCAGGGAAATAAAGTTCTCCCTGGTAGAGCTCTCCAAAGGTCGCTCTAAGGCGCGTCGAAAAGGCAAACGGCGGAAGCGGCGCGTGCGCAAGCAAGGAGCTGTGGCGCGGGTTTTGAGAGAGACAGGAGAGAAGTGAGCGTGATTCCCGAGGGAATAGACGTCCCGCCTGCCAGCTCAAATTTAGAAAACAAAATTGAGCTGACAGATGAAAAGTGAGAGAAGGCAGTCTCAACCAATACTACAATTGACAAAGACTCCAATTGGCAAAGACTGCTCAACTGCGGGCGTGCAATTAACGAAGACAGAACTGTGGAGTTTGCTGCGCCATTTCTAGCGTCAACTAATTCCGAACTGACATTTACAGAGCATGAAAAGGAGAGCCAGGGTAACCAACAGGTGGTTTACGCAACGGATACCGTAAACATATTATCTGCGACGTAGCAGAATCTTGAGAGAAGCGTTTAAGGTACACAGACGGCTCTTCAGTGGAACTCAGCGTGGATGACCATTTCTACTAGCAGCGTGCAAATTCTCACGGAATCTACGAGCATCAGTAGCGGTCATATGCAAGAGAACAGCATCGAGTGCTTCGTGGAGCTTGGAGTGTGGATGCCCTCACCGGTCAGACCTCTATCCATTCCAGCGTCTGGTCTATATGCAAAGAGTGCCCAGCTGGATAGGAAGAGCATTTTCAACACGAAAAAACCTAAATGAATAGGCCCAGATGGCATGAACGATCTAATCATGCCGTGGGGACCTCAAGCCTTTACAACTGAGGATTTGGGCGCAATTTGCCACAGTTAAGAAGATAAATCCAAGTTCGTAAAGCCATAAACGCCTAGCGTCACCGCTGTCTTGTGCGGTTCTTTTTTTTTGTATTATGAGAAGAAATAAGGTATACACAAGGTAGCAACAACTTCAACGTTTTCCCCTTTAACTATACAAGAATTTTGTGTAGTATTCCCAGAATTTAGTGGTGTACATAACTCACCACAGGCATTCTGCTATGCAATATTATTTCAGGATTCTGTGCCAGCATAGTTTATTACTATGTGTGGATCCAAGTGGACCACTGAAGAGAATTGTTATCAAAATTAATACGTACTGCTTCGATGTTATATAAGATTCATATTATTTTCTTATGATTGGTTTGACTTGTTTTTCCATTAGAAAATATTCACTCTAAACTAAAGTATAAAAACACTTTAAGTCTCCTTCGTGTCAGAAGGGGACAGTTACTTTATTGACCATTTCTTTTGTGTTATTAAAGTTATTTAGTTCATTGAAACTACGAGTAGCTTTTCCATTAAAACGCAGGGAGTGATCCTGTATATTGAATGCACAAGTATTAATTGAGTACGCTATTATTTATGTCGTTTTTTTAGTAGATCATTTTAAATTCGCCAACATTGATTAGGTTTTCGAACCCATTCGCTTATCTATAAACTTGCGGCAGTGCTCGGCATCCTCATTCAAGGAATAGACATAAGCCCTAGTGCGCGATAGCGCCCGTTTCCCCCAGCGACAATTCGGTATACCCACTGCGGTCAGTGGTAGAGCATGCGTCCGTGCTCCGCGGTCAGAGCGTTCAATTTTCGCCAGAAGTCGTTAGGGAATTGCAGCAAATCCCTTGCGTCTATCTGCAGCCTTACGAGGGCGTTTGGCCACCTTCGATAAAGGGGTGGAATGTAATGGAACTAAACGAAATTGTCTGAGTATTTAAGCAGAAGGAAATACCCTAAATTATACATAGTAACATGACAAATAGACCATGACTGCATTAGGAGATAACACTAAATCACTTTTTTCCTTATCTTTGCGAAAAGGGCAAAATTTGGGTAGCTATTTAATTTAAATTAAGGTGTATACGCCAACACCGCTTAGAGAGAAGACCTGAGCACGGAAAAGTCATTGCTAATCGTATTTCAACCACTAAGCCCTAAATTTTGACTTTTTTATGTTGATGTAACAATGTATGACGTTTCCGTTCGCAGGCCTTCTCTCTAGGAGGTGTTGTCTATCTCCTTGTACTTTAGGAAGCCCAATAAATTGCTTCTATATAAATCTTAGGATATGGCACTATCTGGTGTCATAAAATCCAAACATAACTGCAACATAATGTCTGGTTTTATGTGTCTCTAAAACGTGATATCCTATTCCAACAAGCTTACCAAGTTTAATAACAAACATCATGACCTATTTGAAAAGAATTTTCTCTGACTTGAATGGAGCGTATTCTGCTTACAAAGAGAACAGTTATAAAAATAAGCATTAAAATCTAGCAAGTGTGTATTCTTTATTAATGCCATTAAATATCTAAACTGGTGAAGATTGCAGTTGGGTATAACACCTTTAATGAACCATCCCCAAAGGTCCAGAAGACACGGATGTAATTTTAATTAGAACACCAAATGAGCTCCAAATGTTAACACGGGTGATATTCCTTTATTCTCAATTAAGTTAAATCGGTTCTTATAGCTCGAAGGTAACGATAACAGAAAAGAAGCTAGAACATTACTGTATAACAAATAACGAGATTTTACTTAATTAGTTGCCCACAAATGAAGACATTATAGACAAGTTTTCCATTAAAAAGATTTCATGCATTGCTGTAGAGCTTCCAGGTTATCAGGAGAAAGCTTCTGCTTTTATATTATTAGCTGATATTAATATAAAGCTGTTTCATAAAATGTATATTACACATTAATAAACTCATGTGAAGTTAAATGAAGTCACATGATTATAAGGAGAGATGCATAACTATATAATAATAGTATATTTATTTGACTATCATGATAATGTATTCATATTAGCTCAAAACAAATTAGATCATACAATTGATTCATTGTTAAATTTATCTAATGACAATTAAATGATATTTGCATAAATAATATAAAGAACGATTTATTTTGCTTTTCGACGTTCTCGATTTATCTCAAAGATGTACAAGGCATGCCATCTATCGACGTAATTTTTATCATTAATTATCTTTTAATGTTGAATTTCTTAAAAATGAGTGCATACTATCAATTAAACGGTTCATTCTGTGTATATTGAGATTTAAGAAATAATGTATTCTAAAATTTTAATGCGGAAGCAAATGAATTGCAACTTTAAAAGTTTCATGCTAATTAATCCTAAATGCACGCTTAATACACCTGGCTTAGGCAGGTTACATATTGAAAATGAATTTAAATGGAATTACTGCATAAAACTCTTGAATACAGAACAATCATTGATTTGGTTATAATGAGAAACTTAAACAATGGTAGTTAATTGAAATTGTCGATTCAGTTCCTTCAAAACTCGATGATCAATGCAATTGAAATTAGAACGAATTTTATTGTTGTTGCTGGATAATGTTTATTTAGATATTCCTTTCGTTAACCTCCTTTTTCATTAAAATTTATGACAATGTTATTCTCATTATCGAAAATTTTACTCTTAATTGATCTGAAACTGAATTAATGAGCAATAGCTAATATTTCATTGCCTGGAGACATTCATCTATTGATTATTATCAAGTTTACAGCAAATAATTCTTAGAGAAAGAATAATTGCTAGAATTTGAAATTTTGTGTGAAAAGTTGATAATTATTGAGAAACATAATAGCTTCTCAATTAGATTAAAATTTATGTGTAAAGTAAGCTGTTGCTCTTCAAGATAATTTAGGTATAAATATTTTAATCTTCTGAATAAAAGAACAATTAGAAAATTACAACTTAAACAACTTGTATATAAATTCAAAATTAAACTTTCTTCTATATAAAATTTCTGTGCCACTTTTAAAAAGTAATTAAATTAGCTTCGGGCTGGATTTCATTTTCTTTTTTAAAAAAAAACACCTTCTTCCCCGCTTATTCTCTTTTTCTGCTTTTTTTTTTTTTTCAAAAAAATTCACCAAAAATCCCTTCCACTGAACCGTAATTAAATTAATGAAATTAGAAAGAAATAAACTAAATTAAAAAGTTATCTTTTTTTAAAAAAACAAAAAAAACAATTAAAATCCTATTAACAGGAGAGGAGTAGAATGCACTTAATTAATAAAGTCAATGCAAATTTTAAAGAATATTATCATTCATTTGTGATTTATAATTCTAACATAAATAAACAAAAATTTATCACCGAAGCTAAAGCTTTCCTTGAGATAAAAGGGAGAATCTAGTTTCGCGATTAAAGATTCTGCGAAGAAGAGGAGGAGGGGTCTATGAGAATTCCACCCAGAAGAATCTTAAACTCAGTTTTAGGCATCTTATTTTGAAAGGAAAAAAGAAAACAAAATGAGGTTAAGGTTCCCCTAATGCACAGTAAAGAACTTTGCAAGACCGAGAAATGGGGCCACTTTTAATTAAACGATTTTTCTTTAACAGAAGGTGCTAAAATTACATTAAAGATGCATGAAAAAATTAAAAATGAAGAATAGCTTCTAATATATTATGCTTCAAAATATAAAAAACTTAAAATTTAAAAACATTTAAAATTCATAAGTGTCAAAAATATCAACTTTAAGAAGCTTATTCGTAAAGCTTCTTTATTATATTTTTTATCATATTCTCAATCACCTATTCCTAAGTATAAATAATTCAGAAGGACAAAGTTTTAGAAATTTTTATTGAATCTTTTTAAATATTTAGCTTTAAGAAACTGAAATTAACCATTTGTCATATAATTTACCTGTAAAGGCTTTAGTGAATAATAAAGCTAGTGTAAATTTGATATATTAATTTTTATTCACAACCATTAGAGATGCAAAAATAGTTAATTATTGACAAACCATGAATGAAGCCAGCAAGAACAATTTTTGATGTAATTACATAAATAAAGCCAATACCCAAATAAATAAAAAAAATAAAAAAATAAATAAAAAAATTGTGATATTGTTAGATATATTTTTTATATTTTTTTTGAAATTTTAAAATTTGGGCATTAACTTAGCGTAACTGAAGCCTTTAAAAAAAGAACCTGTTAAAGAGAAGTTAATTTACAAGCACTGCGTTCTTATTTGAAGCGAATTATGGAATGAATGGAATTTTTACTCTACCACTGACATCCCGAAAATTGCTCAAAAAAAATGAATATTTCCCCTTAAAAATTATTTCATTTTCGTTCTTAATTGCTTACGTATCAATTTATGTTAAAATGTAATTCATAATAATTGAGTTGCATTTTATATTAACAAAGTTGAACAACGTTTATAGAAAGAAAAACCTCATCTTTAAATTCATAGTAAATTCAAAACTTATATTTTTTTTTCCGTTCTGAGATAATAAAACCGCTTTGGAGTTTCGGTTGCTTCTGGCAATAGACTCTTAACCTTGGAACATACATTTTTCAACAAGAAAATAAATTCCTCGAAGTTCTTCCAGTCTCCTCCACCTCGATTCATTCATAGCTCCCATTTAATTCTACGATGCTACTTGACAATCATACATCTTCATATTTTAACACTTTCCAAATCCAGAGGAAGTTCTCGTTTATTACGCGAATCCTCTGGAAGATCTTCCTTTATAGCGCTTACTACTCATTTTTTTTCTCTTAGGTCAGGCGAAAAAAAAGGGAAAGATTTTTTTCCGGTTCTCTAACGGGCAACACGCCAAGCGTGGCGAATAATAACTTCGCCGTTCTTAGATCAAAAAAGTCAAAGAAAAAAAACTCGAGGAAAAGAAAACTGAACGTACAAGTTGAAAGCGAACAAAGTGATTGTCCAACGGGGAACTGAGAACAAGATGGAACTTCTTCGTTGGATCAAAATGAGGTAAAAGGTGATATTAGAAATGAAACTGTACGTTTCTTATTTTTTTTCCCCTTTGCTGACTGAGAATTGGTTGAAAGGCAATGTAGCGATGTTCTCCATCGCCTTCAAGTCCTAAACATCATCCTCCTCCATCAAAAGAAACTTAAAAGATTCAACTTCACATCTCCGGTAAGCAATGTTTTAGGACGTTACGTGATTGAAAGACGTGATTGGTTGTTGAGTCTTAGAGAGTAAACATAGAATTTGCTGAAATAAGAATTTGATCACTGATTCTTTAAAAGCATCCAAAAGGTAATTTCAGAAAAAGTTAAACATACGATTGAATGTTTTATAAATATGTCATATTAATTGCTTAAATTTAATTTTCTTCTTGCTACAAGGAGAATGATAAACAGAAACTGTTTTCTTTATATGGAGACACATGAAGCTTTTTTTTTTTATTATTATTTTATACTTTTTGTCCTTGATAACAAAAGTCAGTATTTGTAATATATTACAGAGCCCAGAATAAACTTCAAATTATTGCTATACATAGAAAAAGATAGATATGTCAGAAAGAAATTAGCTATGATAAAAAACATAAGAAGGAAGTTTTAGTCTGGAATTATCTATGGTTAGAGGTTTTCCTTCCTATTTAGGAAATTAGCTACGTATATAAAAGGCTTTCGACAGTCGCGAGTTTCTGTTTGTAGTCATGGTTAATTCAAAAGGATATTCCAGTTCAAATTATTCATGTTGTGATATTTCCTATTGCGCATTCTTTGCTGTACGGATCGCAAATTAACAAGAAAATAACTCGGAAAACGATTTCCAAATATGCTGAAAAGAAGAATATAAAAATTTGTTGTTTAATATTACAATAATATTTTATCTACAGCAACGGCGAAAACTGCGTGTCAATTTACGTATTCGATTGCGGCGCTAGCGTTCACACGAATTTTTCCAAACACGCGCGTAATGAGAAATTAAATGCTCGCATATCTAAATGTTTTAAACTATGTTCTTTCCACTGCTAGAGCTATTCATCCCTTCTTAATCAAAGTTAACCTTCATCCCTTCTTAATCATTGTTGCAAAGCATTGTCGGGAAAAATCTTATAAGCATTCCAAGGAGTTTTACTTGTGACGCAGATGTGATTTTAAATTTCAATATTTCACACTCACATCATTTTTAAATATAGGCCTAACTTTAATTAGCCATTTTTAACAATAGGCCTAACTTTAATTAGCCATTTTTAACAATAGGTCTAACATTAATTAGCCATTTTTAACTATAGGCCTAATATTATTTAGCCATTTTTAACTATAGGCCTAACATTAATTAGCCCTTTTTAACAATAGGCCTAATATTATTTAGCCATTTTTAACTATAGGCCTAACATTATTTAGCCATTTTTAACAATAGGCCTAACATTATTTAGCCCTTTTTAACAATAGGCCTAATATTATTTAGCCATTTTTAACAATAGGCCTAACATTATTTAGTCATTTTTAACTAAAGGCCTAACATTAATTAGCCATTTTTAACAATTGCCTTAACATTAATTAGCCACATTTTATAATAGGCGTAAAGTCACTGAATTTTAAAACGAAATGAGCACATGCATCGACAAAGCTTCATAACGGACAAGCTGCCATCATATACTGTATTAAACATGTCAAATGTAACCTGCGTGGAAGATGCACCACTTGCAAGCAAGAGAAAAATTTGTTGTAGATGACGTAACCTGGACGCACGAATGGTTCAATGTTATCTTTTCTGATGAAAAGAAGTGGAATTGAGACGATCCTGACGGATTTCAGTTATTGGCATGACATTCGCCATGAATAACACTTCTTCAAAAAAAGGCAATAAGATGGTGGTTCCGTGATGACATGGGGGCATTTGGCGGACCGGGCAAAACAGAGCTCATAGTTGTAGGTGGACGAATGTTACAGAAAGATGTTGGCAGATGCTCTTCTTCCTGTACTGAAGATATCAGGTGAAACACCGGTGTTCCAGCAAGATAACGCCCCTGTATATGTTGCAAATGCTAACAGAAAATGGTTTGCATTAAACAAACTGGACGTTATGGCATGGCCTGCTCTATCTCCGGATCTCAATCCGATCGAAATGTTTGAGGGATTATGATTAGAGAGATTTATAAAGATGGCAGGCAGTACAGTTGTACAGCATATCTCAAAAGTGCAATAATTGACGTATGGGAAAAAATATCAATTGATGTTAATCATAAATTTCTAGAATCAATGCACAATCGCTGCATTCAACTTATCGAAGTCAAAGGAGGAAAGATTAATATTAAAATTTATTTTATTGCACTTTTTGTTTAACCAGATATCATTTTGGGACAGTCCGTTTTTAATTTTATTTTTATTTCCTTTTTCTAGAAAATTGAATCTTCTTCAAAACTTAATAAATTACTTTATTTTAAGATTGTTAAACCATTTGTAAAATAAAATGTGATTCTGTTGATATTTTCTTTGCTATTTTCAAAAAAAGCTATACCAGCTATCTTTTTGGGACAGACTGTATAACATCAACTATATACATAAAATAACTGTTGAAATTAGGGAATTCATTTCATGCTAGATCCGTATATATATATTACTTGGGCCATTGCGACATATGCGGCACCTAGCGTGATCTGAATTCCCTAGCTTCTCTAAACCAGTGTTTCCCAAAGTGGTCGATATCGAACCCCAGGGGTCGATATCAATCTCTCTGGGGTCGGCAGAAACAATAAATAAAAATGTGTCGGGGTCGGCAGAAACAATAAATAAAAATGTGTCGGGGTCGGCAGAAACAATAAATAAAAATGTGTCGGGGTCGGCAGAAATAATAAATAAAAATGAATAAAGAAATGGGGGTCGGTGGTATGAGCTCATTTTGGAAAAGGGGTCTCTGGCCCAAAATAGTTTGGGAACCCCTGCTCTAAACAATGGACAATGGCAGAAGCTCGATGACCATTTATATCTACATACAATGCTGCTTACTTTGCTTGACGGGGCCAACGATATAACGGGCCGCAGCCAACACCACCTAGACAGAAGGCCTGCGCACAGAAACTGTATACATTGTTACATCATCCTCAAACGGCCAAATTTAAAGCATATTATTGGTAGAAATACGATTAACAATAGCCGCTTTAGTGTGATGTAACAATGCATGACGTTTCTGTGCGCAGGCCTTCTGTCTAGGTGGTGTTGCCCAACGCCACCTAAAAAACAAAGCCTGGTCACTGCGTCATCACACCTGGGCTGAAAATTCAACTTTCATTGTTTACAACAAACGAAAAATCACCTGTTGTAATCAGCGTCTTGTCGTTTGTTTCCATCTTGGATTTTAACAATCAGAAATCAGAAAATTTTATTTTTTCGTTTGTTGGAAATAATGAAGATTGGATTGTTGGCCAGACTAAGATGGTCAGGTGACTTTTCCGCGCTGGGGCAACACCACCTCTCTTTAGGTGGTGTTGGCTGGGGCCCGTTATATCGTTGGCCCCGTTTGCTTGAGATGTGACGTATGTGTCAATTGTTTGATAATTGTAACAAGAAAAATTAAACAACACATAACAATTGAAACTGAACATTTAAATTGAACATGCCTACCATTTCTTGCATTGAACAGGATATTAGTACATGCAAATACAGTAGAACGTCGATAAATCGAATTCCTATCTAATTCGAAGTTGCAGTCTATTCCCTTCGGTTCCAGGGCTAAAACATCCATAGTTCGGGGCTATAACCTCTGTATATTGCATAATCCTCATATAATACACGAATAACACAACCACATAAGCAAAGTGGTAACATAACAATAATAGACGACAAAGCATCTATTATTATTCAAAGTATCTTAAATATTACTAAAACAATTCGAATGCACAGTTCATAAAAAATATTTTAATGTAAATAAATAAATGTTTAGAATTGTTCAACTTGTTGCTTGGAATAAGAAATTGACATATAATCTTGATTTTCCATTTATTCAGAGTAAGCTAGAATAATAATATTCCAAATAGCACTATGGTAGTAAGTTTAAATAAATTCTTAATATTTTTAAGAGACGATACAGGGAATAATTGTGAATGAACGTAATCATTGAATGTTAGTAAGACCATAACCATAAGACCTTCTATGATTAAGATAAGACATAATAAAAAGAGTTTGTTTCTTTCCTATAGAAAAGCGCCTCTCTTTGGTGTTAAAAGATAAAAAAATGAAATCAATTAAAAAAAAATCCCTAATGCGTAAAGTAAGTTCCCATAAATATATTAAAAATATAACGTTTAAAGTATTAAATATAAATATATTGAAATAAATAAATGAAAAAAGTTTTGATTTCGGAGAGGGGGTAAATTTGTTATGAGGAAGTTCAATTTCTAGTTTAGATTTTAAAAATCATGCAAAATTAATAAGGTTTTATTAAAATCGATGAAAACTCATCTGATAAACTGACGTCAGTTGTTCACTTTATCACCCTCTCTATCACAGATAACACGGTCAAGTGAGGGTCTTTGAACCTCAATTGTTAATAATACCAGCTTCGAATGCCCTTTATTAAATTTATCTTCAATATCAGCAGTTTGACTTAATAGTTTGAGCTTCATACTCTTCTACCTCTGGAACTCAATTTTAATGAGATTTAAACGACTCATTTTTCATCCCAATTTCTGCACATTCTATTTTTAATCGACTGTATATTGATCAGACTAGACTCTTAAATTCACATTAAACTGAGTTTACGGAATTGAAATATAAACCTTTTATTTTCTCATAACACTATTATATAATACGTACAATCTTAACTTTTTGATGGCTCCCAATATTATTGATATTACTTATAGGAACTTTGCTAATGATGTTTTTAAGAATTCATATGAATTTGTTGGATGTTTTTCCGACAAGAAGATTGTTGCTCATTATAGCTGAGACGATGATAAATTACATGTTTACGATGACTGAGCTGAATTGTCAAATTTCTTTTTCAAAAAATAATCCAACGTTGAAAAAACGCCTGAACCAACATGTTTTGTTTTCTATTCTTAATTAATGAGTCTTCAACATAAATATTTGTTAATAGAAAAACAAAAAGATTTTCTAGAATTAGTAAAATATTATGAAAGATGAATAATTTTGTAACTATCCTGCTCACTGTGGATATTAATTAATTGCTAAGACAGTAAAATGTAATCAATAATTTAATACCTAAGATGGAAAATATGTCTTATTCAGTGTTTATTTTAAAAGGATCATTACGTACATGTTTAAAATTTTATTACAAATTTTTTATAAATAAAGTTTATATTAAAATTAGGGTAAAGCTATGTGTATGTTTAATTAAAAAAATCGCTCTCTTTATTAAGATTTTATCATACACACGTGCATATACGAGAGACAGTCATCAGTCCTTCTCCACGTATGCATGTCCCAGGACCATACTTTTCCCAATGATGGACGACTTGCTGGATGCCACTTTTATAGAAGTCCTCCTTTTGGCTGTTGAGGAACTGCTCCACCACGAAGATGACCTCGTCGTCGTCTTGGAAATGCTGCGGGTTCTTCAGGCGAGGGAAGAGGAAGAAGTCGCCTTGGACCAGGTCGGGTGAATACGGCGGATGGGGCAGTATTTCGAACCCCAGCATGGTCTTATGTGCGGAATATGCCGTGCAGAAGTCTGATCCCTTTGGGCACCTTGGGGTTGTTCCACGGTGATACGGCGGTTTGAGAAGACTATCGTCTCCACTTACTTTGGGTCACAGATGGAGGGCGTCCCCTCCGAGGTTCGTTTTCCACGCTTGTCTGGCAGCACTGGAAACGTCGACACCACATGGCGACTGTCTCGTACGATGGGGCATTGTCACCAAGGATTTATTTGGCGTTGTTCCCCTTCAAATGCAAGAACCTTATCACTGCTCGCACCTCCAATTTTCCGATGGCGGCATTTAGCGGTACTGCAACAAACACAGTTTTTTTATCCTCCAGCACTTGAGGGATGTCGCTTCCCAGTGGCACCACACATTTTCAAAAGCGATCGTTCTTTCATGTTGGTTGTAATGACTTTATGACCGCCCCTCGTACATCGAATGTAAAATTTACTAATTTACATTGTATACGATCAAAAATCCTAACGTCGAAATAAGACACTTCTAGGTAAGCAAGCTATTTTTTTCATCCGCATTTTGGAACATTGATGGCAATATACAACGCAGCTTGCCACCGTAGAGAAGAAATAATTGGCAATATACAATTAGCTGCTGCTTACAAAAGTCACAAGAGATGGTTTCAGGAGCTTCGTCTAGAAAATCAATCACACGGATCCTGCTGAACAGACCCGCACGATTTTTTCATTAACAAACCATGTTTTCATTGCTTTTGAATTCTTGGTAGAATATCCACGTTGGGCAATCAAGGGGCCAAATGATTACCATAAAGCATTTTCTGATACAAAATGGTGACAAAGCAGGAAAATAGTTTCTACGTGTATGTTTGAATATGCGAGGTGTACGCCTGTTATTGCAGAGCAACGTGCATCCAGAAAAGTACAGAAAAGAATCACTATGTAAACAGCAGTTTGCGATGGTATCGGCAGATTAAGAACACTGTTTGTCTGTATAAACGGATAAGCAATGGCCGACCAAGCATTTCAGCTGAAACAGGTTACTCAGGGAGAGAGAGTTTGGACGTGTCGTGTGTTCAGAGAAGCACACAGAACCTTCGGAGCATATGTGGGAAATTGGTGAGTTTACGGTTCTTGTGTAATACTTTGGAAATACAGTGTTTTGACATCGAATGATTTCATTTATAGTAGACCCGTATATAAAGTGGTTAATTACTTTTAATCTCTTAAAATAGAACTTTCCTCAAAGAATTCATCTGAAATTATTACTAAATAAGTACTTAATAATAAAGTTTCATTTATTTCATTAGTGTCTATGTCTTCAGAATATGACAGAAAATATTTCGCAAGAAATTCAAAAAAAGAAGCGATTATAAAAACTTATTTTCCTAAAACATCTTTAAAAAAATAGCATGTTCGCTTTTGAACTTTTATATTTTTCTATTGTAGATGAACGTTGAAAATTATATACAAAGTGTGATTGTATGATAAACAGTATAATTCTGAATTTATTTTGTACAGTAAAGTCTAATTATATCGGCGTTAAATATTACAATGAAAAACAGGAAAAAGGATTCCATTTGTTTTCGAAAAATTTCCATACTAACTTCGATTCAATTTATGCTTGCTTTTGGAAATTGTGAATATTTCATGGTGATGATGATGCAAATTTGATTCGATATGTCCGGCGCCCGAAAAATTTGTAGTAAATGAAATTGTAAATGAAATTTTTATGTAAATACCTTAAATGAAAATAATTTGCAATTTGATCAAAACTCATATAAATCCACCGCGATAAAATAACTCTCACATGTCGTCTTTTGTAAAAACTAATTAAATGATTATATGAACAATGATTAATTTAAAGATATTGCATATTGATTCTATAATAAACTTTGACTTTAACCATGAATAATAATAGACTATGGTTGAAAAGGAATTTTTAAAGAGTTTTTTTTTTTTTCTTGAATTAAAAATAGATTTAATTCAAGAATTGAAGTAGCGGAGTGAATGAGGCGAAAACAAAAGTGAATAAATGTGCTGTATTGTATATAAAATATTAAATACAATTTCGTTTGAATTGACCTCCCCATCCATCGTATTTTCCCTGGTTTTATTAACAGAAAACGGAATATTATATTCGTCACCATAAATACTTTTATTCTTTTTCAGTAGCTAAGAAAATAGAAGTCATAAATAATGGAATTCAGCTGCCAGGGAAACTCAAAAATAAGGCATATTGACTTTTAAAAAGAAAAAAAAAATGATCAATTTTAAAGCAAACTTCATACAATTTTAGGAGACTGTTAATAAAAACAGAAGCATGATCTGATATTTTATTTTTTCTTTGGGCGCATTCAATTTTAGAAATTTTCTTAATTTTTCTTTACGTTCTCTAAAACCTTTATAGTCGTAATTTATAGAAGAAGAGTGTAGCTGCAATAAAATAAAATTTATAGTAGGGATTTTAAAGCTATCTTATATTAATATAAATCTGAATGCTCATGAGTAAATAACATGAAAGTGAAAATTTATTAAAGTCAATATTATATCAATTCCTGAAATGTATTAACTGCGTTTTATTTTCTTAAAACTACAGCTACCACATTGTCAAGCGAGTCATTTTGCTAGTTGTTTGTAAATTTATCCTACTGCTACTAGTGAAGTCTTAAGCCTCACATCTACAGGTCTTACCAAATCTCAGGGATTTAGTAGCAAAGCTTTGGGATAGCGAATTCTGTCGACGTGCAGTAAGTTCATTTTTTTTTTAATCCGCAGCAACCAAATTTGTTTCCGTCTGGTTTCTAATCTCTATCTTGTCTGCTCCTCGTTAATGGAACCTGTCTTTCGAAATCTTCCCTGACACAGACACTATACAGATCGATCCAAATGCTCACCAGTCCATGAAGGCATGATTTCCGGAAACCGATAGGAAACAGGAGAATGGGGTTCGGGTAGGTTGATAGGTTTGATACGGGGTTCGTTCTCATTTGGTGTCGACCGAATGACAATACAAGCAAGCATAAAATCATAATTTCCCTCGTGATTTCGGAAATCAGGTTGCCATTCCATACGCTAGTGGATGGCAATGACTGATTTTAATCATCTATTTGTTTCCCCGGATACGGTGCGAAGATGGAAAATAACTTCAGTTTATGAAGAAAGAAAAATATGCTAATTTTATTTGGGAAATCTGATACATTGTCTCTTTCTTTAATAATTTAAGGAAAAAAGCGAAGTTTTTTTTCTCCTGAATATCTGTACGCGCTCAAAATTAAAGGCGAGGATCGTGTAATACCAGATTAAAGCGTTTCCTCTAAGATGGTTAATTATAAATTACTAATTTCTTTTATCTTTTAGATAATTTTAATTCATATACAGATCTTAATCTCATTAACAGATAATTTTCAGCTAATATAATCTTGGCACTGCTTTACCATTTAACGCAACACACTAAGCCTTTCACATCAAGCGTGAAAGCGATCAAGTTTACTGTGACCAACACTGAACAGATAGTGAACTCTAAATTGAAGATTTGAGAAAAACTTTCTTTAGAATTTTATAGAGCTGCCCAAAAGATTAATTAGCTCCTTGTCACATCGTTAAAAATTCTTTTCCTTCTTTGGCATTTCCTGTAAATTACTCTCAGGCCTGCGGATTTTTTCAAATTCTTTAAAGCTGCTCATTAATATTAATTCTAAAATTAATAAAAAATAAAGTTTTTAATATCCAAAGAGAGTTTAAATCTTATTCAATTAATTAACAGCATCTGAACTTGACAGATTTTCTTTTGGGTTGAGGGAGGGAGAAATTAGAATTAAATTTCTGATCTATTATGTGTTAATGAACATGCCTTAATAATTAATTAATTTGAGTAAGCGTAAAGAGATTGAGTTAATAAATAATTATAAAATCGATGCTAAAGAAATGTTATATCTAGCTTATGAGTCTGATAATCATATTTATCTCTTTAGCAGCAATATAAACCATATTCAAAAAATTAGAATAAATTTCTAAACTGCAGTGACTTAAAGACAAATATCTCAGCTTTATTGGATGCAATGAAACAACTAATATAAGTGAATTAAAGTGTAGGATATTATCTTTATTATTCGTAACAACCATATCTATTCGTCATTTTAACTGCAAATAGTGGCACATAATCCAAATCAAAAAATTAGAATATTCCGATTTATTCCTTCAGATTATTAAATATTAACAAATAAATCTAATTCAAGTAACCAACCTTAATATTTTATTGCATAACCACGAGCTTAATCCTAGGGGCACAGTGTCCACAAGGGAAGCACTTTGGAGATTGGATTGATGTTTCTCCTTCACGTCTCTCCACACATTCTCAATAGGAATTCAAGGAATGGCGTGTATTTGGTTTTCTTTAAGCCACTGCATGGTGCTTTTAGATGTATGAAAGATGCACCATCCTGTTGAAAAACGAAATTACCACTACACAACTCTTTGTAGACTCAAGAAGTACTCAAAAACTTTATACACCTTTAATTTACACGTCTGATGAGAATGCACAGTTCTCCAACATCATCTGCACATCTACTTTCCCACACCAATACAGAAGCAGGAAGTTTAACAGAACGCTTTTGCCGTCCTCTTAAAAGCCTCCTCTTTTGGTCGCCATACTCAAAACTGACACAAGAAAAACTTTCATCAATGCAAAGTACTCTTTTCCAGTCATCTTTCTTTACACCATCTCATCAGAGCCTGTCGTCGTTTGCGTGTTAGCAGAGGCTTGGTTTTAGGGACTCTGGGCTGAAACTTCATGGTATGCAGTCGTGGTAAAGCTATCGATCGAGATACGTTAGCACCACTTTTTCCACACCAAATGAAGATGGCTGATGCTTCTGAAACGATTCTTCGCAACCCTCTTGAGATGTCGATCATCTCGAGCTGATGTTGACCTCTTTCGACTGCAGTTTCGAACCTGGCTTGTGAACAGAAATTCTTTTGGGTCTGTTCGGCTTCGTTGAGAGAGATTCTGAAGAAATATCACCTTCACGACCCATTCTCAACAATGAAAGCTGTTTTTGTTAACCATCGACTGTTGATTCAGAATAACATGCTTTTTAACTGCAACATCCTTTTATAACACTATTACAATGCTCTATATGCAAATATTCTAACATTCTGAACCAATCAACCAGGATACTGTAATTGTTTGATTTTGGAAAATGTATCATCATTTTTTAATTACAATGCTAAAATCCATTTCGTTTTCATGGGTAAGGACAGGTAATATTCTAAGCTTTAATGTACAAGATAATTACAACAATTTTTTATTTGCATCTAATAAAGCGAAAATATTTATCATTACTTGTCTGTAATTGTTAAACTTCATGAAAATTCTAATTTTTTAAATATGGGTTGTACGAGAATGAGTATCATATTATTATCTAAAGGATTGATCATTTATATCGCATAATTGTTTTGGAAGAGTCATATCGATTTACAGTCATTCACAATCCTGCAGAGTTGAATTGTCTTTTTTTACACTTTTAGGTTATAAATTATTTGAAAAGTATCTATATCAATGTCAATATCCATCAAAACAAATATGATTGAAAGGTGAATCTGGTAGTCGTAACTTTCAATTCAGAAGACAAAATTTTCGTTCTAGCTCTTTTAAGCAGCTTGCAATAAAATGAAGTTAATCCAAAAATCAAACATTTTGTTCATAAAAAATGCATCAATTATTGATTTTGATTACTTTTGAAGAGTAGTCGATTGATGTTGCAGTGGTCATGCTTTCATCTAAATTCAAACGGAAAAGCTCTGTCCATGCTTTATTAATAGTTAGCTGATTTTTTAAATCAGTTTTCTAAAGTTTAGAATCTAAACTGCTAAATAATTGAAAAAAGAGTTTTAGTTATATCTTAAAGTTTATAACTATTTATTTCATGTTTATAGATATCATTAAATAAAAAAATATTCGGCGAAATGAAAAGAGCTTTGGTTTATGTCGCAGAGTTAATTTGTTGGTAAAGTGGAATTAATTGTAAACCTCTGTGAATTACGTAGTGTCGAATGCCATAAGCGCCCATCGCTCGTCACTTTCTGCTTAATGAGAAAAGCCGCAATAAAGCAGCTGGACCGAAAGTGATTTAAAATGTTAATTCTGATTAGACTAGATGATAAGTTATACTTTTTTTTTATTCTATTAGTACTCTCTTTTACGTGTCTATTATGTAAATTCGGTTTTATTTCTTCCGTTTTATTATGGTTATGTTGCTTCAGGAAAAATTATAAAACTTGCCATAATTTAATTAATGCATTTAAAAATAAGTTCATATTCATCTTTTCACTTCACTAATGTTGTCGGAGCAAACATTTCTCACTCATACCATCATGCAGGTATTATTAAGAGAGATCCAAAGTTTCTAATATTAATAAATCATTTATTATATTCGAGAATATTTCTCACAACCACAATGCCAACATAAAATTAATAAAGGAATAACAATAAATAAACCTTAATAAATAAGTGCCTCGGTGGCTCAGTAGGTAAAGCGTGAGTCTCATAACCTCAAGGTCGTGAGTTCGATCCTCACCCGGGGCTTAATATTTCATCATTTTGGTTTTCTCCTTTTCATCATCAGAAACCAGATATCGTACAAGATGCTCTCCCTGAAACTGCTACACTTTATTATATGGAGAATTTATAATAATTTTCACACATTGTCAAATTATTCATAAGTCATAAATTTGTATTTTCAAATAATTGAGCAAAACTTACGAATGAGGACGCAGTTTAGAGAACTCCTGGGGGCTGAGAAAAAAATTCGCTGAAATGAAATTTCCATTAAAAAAACTTCCAAATAAAGTATATGTACTGTATCATAATAAGCTTAAGAAAGTGAAGTAATTAAACTAATAAATTTCAATAATTAAGCGATTACTTTTACGAATGTAATTTTATTGTTGTATGATGTCATTACATAATATTGATTAGGCTTAACTTGTAAAATGAGCAATTTCTTTTCAAACGTCAAATGTTGACGTTTTGCCATTTCTTGGTCTTGTAATACAGGATGTTCACAAATGATTGTCCCAGTTTCATGATTTTATTGTAGGTGTATTATTTAACATATCACAAAACTTTGCAATATATAGAACAACTCACCATGTTTTTTTTTGAAAATGTCCGGCAGATCTATGTTTCCATTTGTGGCCGCTAGAGGGCTACAGATGCAAAATTGATGTAGCGGTGGTGTTGGAAATGATGATCAAGAAAGCCGCCATGGCCTCCATGCTCCCCTGACTTAACCCCCTTGCGACTTGTTTGTATGGGGGTATTTGATGAACTTAGTGTTTGTGCTGTTGGTATATGAATCTGGGGACTGTCAGTTTGAGCAATAGATCGGTAATGGCAGATCAGCTGGTAATAGCAGCACAAACACTAAGTCCATCAAATGCCCCTATACAAACAAGTCACAAGGGGTTAAGTCAGGAGAGCGTGGAGGCCATGGCAGCTTTCTTGATCATCATTTCCGACATGACCGCTCCATTATTATGCGGCTGTAGCCCTCTAGTGGCCGCAAACGGAAACATAGATCTGCCGGACATTTTTCAAAAAAAACTTGGCGAGTTGCTCTAAGTATTTACAAATTTTCGTGATATGTTAAATAATATACCTACAATAAAATCATGAAACCGGGGCAATCATTTGTGGACTCCCTGAATAAGGGGTTGTGGGTATTGTATCCTATAACTTTATAGAAGGGTGAAAGAGGCAATCAAGTGGAAATCATGGATTGCCATTACATGTGTCATGAATCAATAGCATCAGCAAATCCCTTTTTATAGCTGAGTTTACAAAAAATAAGAGTTATTCGGGGATATGAAATGTGGTCTTATAAGCGGGTATTTATTCTTCTTAAATACGTTAAAGTGAGATACTGCCAATGTTAGCAGGCCCACTAAATTACATTCGTTATAGTAAAGTCAATTTTGTATTAAAATAGAAGGTTGTGATCAGGACCGAGAAAAAAAATTCGCTAAATTGAGGTCGACTGTATTTAATTGAAAACCTACAACGATTTAATTAAATAAATGAAAAAGTATCGTTTAAGTATGATAAGAAACGGATTTCGTTTCGAATGTTAAACTAATAACATGATTGTTGAAAACAACGAATTGGCAGGACCGCTTTAAGAATTTTTTAATAAGTTGAGATAACAATGAAATAGTCACAAGGTAAATACGCATAATTTTAACATCTTTTTAACAATTTAAGCTTGTTTGTATTCCAGAGATAAATAAAATTATCACAACTGACCAGATCCTATTCCCAGAATAAATACGAAATGGAACTTAATTACAACGATGGTTGATTTGAAGTCTCCTACCGCATGGTCTCACCAGTAGTTGGAAGGAAATACATTTACAGAGCTGACATTGTGCACACTTTGTTTCAGATCATTGTCTGTATTCTTTGTGTAATATCGTTCTTTAGTAATGAGCTCCATTTGCGTGTTATATATAAAACAGCGAAAAGTCGTGTTAGACTTTACGAGCACTCAAAGCAAGGCAAACGCAGTCACGCCTGAAAAGAGGACTTTTATTTTGCATCATGACATTGCAGTCGACAAGCGATGGTAAAAGTGACAAACTGGAAATTCACACATGCTTATAGCCCAGATTTGGCAATTTCCGGCTTTTTGTTTTGTCAAATTTGAAAGAGAAGTTAAAAGGTCAACGTTTTTCATCCGATGCCAAAGTTAAAGTTGCTGCGCTAAAATCATTCAAAAGCAAACCACGAACTTTCTTCATGAAAAAAAAAAAAGTGGAAAGCGTATTTGAAATTAGAGCATTAAATGGTGATTATGCTGAAAACTAAGGTAACGATGTTTAAGAAAAATAAAAGTTACTTCATTCTGATACCAATTTCAATATTTTTTTTTGTTATACGATTGAAGGAACTTACTGCCAATCAAGGCTCAACTTCTACGTAGGCTGTATTGAAAGCAATAAAACGAGTTTCCAGAAGTAATGTTTCTATAAGCCATGTAGCGTAAGTTGTGGCAATATACTTTGTATGTTATTATTTGATAGTCTCTGTTAATTAAATCTGCTAAGAAGATTTAATTAGTTTGTGCTCTGAGACCTGTCAACATATATTTTCCATACTGCCACCATTACAAGCACGCTCGCATAAGTGAAGGGCTAAGATGCGACAAGAATAGCTCAGAAAGAAACACACTTAAGTTCAATATTAAAATGATATTACTAACTAAATGGAAAATTATTATTAGAACTAATTGATAGAGTTTTTTAATTAAACCTACTGAATGAATAATGGATTTAGCAACATACAAGGGAAAGAACTTTTCAGTTGAATCTTATAGATGGATAAATAGTAAAATACTGCGTGGGAATGTATCTTACGAAAAAGACAAATGATGGCAAAATAATTATAAAATGTTCAAAAAATCACTAAGAGTCTTTTTTTAATGTCCAAAGGGATTGTCAATATTAATGCGATCTATAATGATTAAGCAAGTCTTAATGCTACGGTAAATCTTAGTAACTCACATTCACTGGACTGCCTCTTTTCCCTCATGGAAATTGTTCACTTCGAGCACAGAAAACATCTTTTCGTTACTTACAGTTTATCTGCTGTCTTACAACCATCTCTGCCCCCTGGAGTCTCAAGTGTCTGTTTGTGTGATGCTTTAGTTGAGATTCACGCCCACGCACTGATGGACAGTTGCAAATCTTGCGTTCGAATACTTCTTAATCCAAGTTACTTTTGTCCGTATGTGCGTTCTTGTACTAAAGAGGGAATACATATTCCCCATTTCTATTGGTGCGATCAGAGGTCAAAACCACGTGACTAAGAGCTCACCCTAATAAACAAAAGAAATTAACTCATTAAGGATTGTTTATTGCCGATCGTCTCTGATGCGTAAGCTTTCAAATTTCCCACCAACGGCTTCGTCTACCGCCCCTTGTTAGCGCTTGATTAATCTAAACAAAACGGCCTTCGCTAACTAAACGAGTCTAAAATGTAAACAATCTTCGAAGACTTGCCTTTTAGAGGGAGAATTCGCGTTGGAAACGGTAGTCAATGATGATAATGAAATTCACGATTTCATTATCAAAAGAAATAAGAAATAGAGATTCACAAAATGAAAATAAAACAAATGCAAATTTGTGGTGACATATCATCACAAAGTTATCTCGTCATATTTTCCCTATTTCTAGATTAGGTTACGAAGCAGGGACAAATAGCAATCATTAAATTATTCTCGACAAAAGGGTTTGGTGATTCGGCGATTATGAGAGTAACGTGCGAAGATAGGTGAAAAAGTTTAAGGCGAAACCAATGTCGAAGACAGATCGCATAATAGAAAATTATCGAATGTCGAAAGGGTTGTTCTAGGGTGGATATGACAAATGGATTCAAAGATGCGTACGTGTCTCGCTAATGGTGGGAGATACGTATCTTCACTTTGTATAGTATCATGTCGTAGATAAAGAGTTTTTTTACATTTGAACCGTTAATTATGAAAATATTGAAGTTCGTTTTTTTGCAAAAAAGATAATTAAGATAAAAATTTGGAAAAATTTAGAAAAATTCGTGTGAGCATTTCATTTACATTTATATAAAATTTACAATTGTATTAAAATAATCATAATTGTAAATTACCCATAAGCTTTGATCAATTGCATATGTGTTGGGAAGAAAGCGCATAAGCATGCATTTTAAAACACTTTAATATCTCCAAAAAGGGGAAAAAAAAAAAAAAAGAACTTGCACTATTTTTCAAATAATCGTTCCATATGACTAATGTTATTAAAAATAAATTATGATTTGATAATAAATAAGAAAGAAAACGATATTTCTTAACAGAACCAATGTTATAAGAAAATATATGGCTTTTTAACGTTTCACTTTTAAACATTTGAAAAGACTTAACGAAATGGAAACTCTTCGTACAATCTTTAGGAACGTCGTCATAAATTACCACAGACCAAACAGAAAAAGAAAAAAAAGTGAGCCATTATGTGAGGATAACGTAGTTTTAAGATTTAAAAACTCTAATCCTCTTTTTATTCCGGCCATTATTTCTCTTTAGTTCCCTTCTTCTGTCACTGATCGAGCTTTACGGACCTCAAAGAAATTGCTCAGAAATCGAATGATTGGTGGACTTCGTTTGGACATTGGTTTACTTACAAATAACTTAAAGTAAAGAATGGTCTTTCTCTTTACTCATTCCCACCTCTTCTATTTCTCCAAATTTAGTGTCTCTTAAATTTGTATCAATATTGACGATAAATGTTGACCTACAAGTCTCCCTTACAACATTGAAAAAGGATTTATCCGAGTATCTTTGTGGCTTCACAACATTATTGATCGGTCTACGAGAAGCAATAAACGCCCCTTAAAGCCTGATTTCGAAAAATAATTTAAAATATTCGAGATTATTTCAATTTCTAAAAAATGATCCCCGCAACAAAAGAAAGTATTCACGGTACTCTTTTGTTCCTTCTAAACCTTATATTCCTTTTAAATTTAACCTTCCGTCAGGCGCAATACTGCTTGTCACATCTTCAGGCGCAATGAGCCTGTTAGGCACATTCCATTAAAAGATCTGATTGTAACCATAAAACCTTTTTTTTATTTTTTTAAATCATCCTTCCATTAAAGAAAATGGTTTTTTAAGAGTTTTCTGTTAATTTAAAACGTAAGAGTTATAAAAAAATGACAAATTCCCAAAATTTACAAGAGCAGTATAATTGAGAGGGACAGTGTGCCTGATAGGCTCAATGCGCCTGAAGATGTGACAAACAGTATTGCGCCTGACGGAAGGTTAAATACCAAAGAAGAGATCCTTGTGATGAATGGGCAAACTCTTACTTGGAGAAAATCGCTATCATTCCAATAAAAAAAAAAAAGCTATTTTCCCATTACCAACTTTTCCATTAGCATGAATGGGTGAGACTATAAAAAAGATTTTTCTTATTTTATTAATTTTTAACCATAAGAAATTCATAAAAGTTTCCATTAAGAGAATCTTACGTAGATAAATTGCATGACTTTAGCACTTAATGTCGAAACAACTTTATTGATTACATGCACAATAAAATAAAGCTCTAAGACGCAGAATTTTAATTAGAAAGTAAACAATATATTAAGATTCTAAGCTAATAAGAAATACATTAATAGAAAGATGTGGAGAAATCGAAGTCACCTTGAGAAATTTATATCTCTTTAGGCTAATAAAAACTTTAGAAGACAAGGGAAACATTGTGCATTCCAGGCCTACAATATTGAATTTTTAAATATGTCAAATAAAACAAAATCCTTTCATCGCGTAACTGCCTTAGGTTAGCATTCTAGAGATAAGATCATCGAATAAGATCAACTGCTTTCAAAAATTGATTTGTTAAAAAAGCTTTAAACAAACAAACGTTAATTATAAAACCCTAAAGTTTAAACTTTTGAATGAAACTGGTGGATTACCTCCAACTCTACTAATTACAATCTTGAAGTTTACTTAAAACTTCACTGATATAAGGTCATCTCTATGCTCCATTATTGCTATTTCTCTTCTATTTCCATCATGCTTAACTCGCTTAAGGGCTCGTGAAAACCCTTTGGGAACGATTGCGTAAAATGCCTATAGGAACGCTTCTTCCATCCAAAGATTCGTTTTATCAGATTCAATAATAAACGGGATAGCACCGCACTCGTAAGCGAAGATTAACAGTAATTAACGACAAATTGCTTAGCTCATCAACATGGAGGAAATGAATCTCTGGAGGATCCCCTTTAACAAGATGACTAGGTAAGCTTTTAAAACTCAAGGGATTAATCCATGGTAAGACTTATGAGGGTATTCTTTGAATTACAGGTAACGTAAACGATTTAATTCTTAATTGCTGCGCGTCGGATTGGTGATTAGTTTATTCTTAATTCATAGAAATCTCACCCTTAGACTCTATAAATTGTGCGTTACGAAAATCACTGAAAATAATTTTAAATTATAATAGGCTATTTACATTATTGTTATTAGATATTATCAGGATGAACCTTTTCAGAAATCTCATAAAAATGAAAGAATTTGTTTTAATTAAGTAAATTAAAAAGGCTACCCATTCTTAGAATTTTAAATCCAAAACCTACTAAAAAAGGGTAATTTTCATAAGTTCATTCACATTTAGTTTCGGTTCAGCTCGTATCTCAGGTTCGTATTTGAGATCTTTAGTACTTCTATATAGTCTGTTCAAAGGAAGAAAGACTGAGTAAAATATCTAATAAAATATACAATATTAAATGTCGGATATTGTTGAACACACATAATAAATATTAAATATAAACTGTAGCTGAATCTCCAAACATCAGGTAAAGATATTATTTGAAGAAACGGAAGGAAATGTTCTACGATCTGGATTCGAACCACTTGCGATAGCCAATTGGTAGAGGCATCGAGCATATGACACAGGAGTCCTGGTTCAAATCCACATCGCAGAATTGGTGGAATGGAACTGCTTCACTGTCTCTGATGCCAATTGACGATTGAAAACTGAAGATAAGCAGGAATTGCTTTAAATGATTTTAATACTTAATCAAAAAAACAAACAAACAAGAAACGACAGTATTTTGCCTTTTTATTGCCTACAATACTGAATTGAAGAGTATGGCCAGTCTAATGATTCCACATTATTTTCTAGAATTCACAGATGAATTCGATTATTTGCCACATTGCTTTATAACCGAATTATCCAGAATGTCGAAATGGACTTCATAATAGCAACGGCCCAAGTCCCATTCAGAAAAAAAACCTCATATTAATATAGAGCGTATGTCGACCTAACAGCTGAAAGAATACTGTCCGGAAAAAAACTGTTCGCCAGGCTGTCACCAAAAACAAACGCATTCATCGGATTAAAACGTGAAAAGTGTGACACATCTCTCCAAACAATATCCTCCCAGTCTCCTAAATAAAAAAAGACGGCGTACACTTAGTTCATGTGGTGGCTCACACATAGTAAACCAGATTGCGTACCTCTCTCCAGATGGTTGCGTATTGAGCCATCAAATGATTTTCTACTTCAATAGCGATGGAAACGGTAGAAGTACGGGATTTTTAGGGTTTTAGCATGATAAAACTCTATTAACGACGGTACCGATGTATGTATTATTTACGTATTATGTGTGTATGTCACACGCCACCGTTTATCGTTAATTTTACGTTATATTCATTTATGACACATCATTCCAAGTCGTTTGATATATTACATGACATATTTTAGCATTGAAAGTTCCAATGAACCATAATAGTTCCACTAAACTAGGTTCCTGGAAACCAATTTGGACTATCATTAATTTTACGTTATATTCCTTCATGACACCTCCTTCCAAGTCGTTTGATATATAACATGCCATATTTTAGCATTGCAAGTTCCAATGAACCATAATGGTTCCACTAAACCAGGTTCCTTGAAACCAACTTCGACTATCGCTAATTTTACGTTATATTCATTAATGACACTTCATTCCAAGTAGTTTGATATATTACATGCTATATTTTAGCATTGAAAGTTCCAATGAACCATCACGGTACCACAAAACCAGGTTCCTTGAAACCAATTTGGACTATCATTAATTTTACGTTATATTCATTCATGACACCTCATTCCAAGTCGTTTGATATATTACATGCCATATTTTAGCATTGAAAGTTCCAATGAACCATAATGGTTCCACTAAAACAGGTGGCTTGAAACCAATTTCGACTATCATTAATTTTACTTTATATTAATTCATGACACATCATTTCAAGACGTTTGAAATCTTACATGCCATATTTTAGCATTGAAAGTTCCAATGAACCATCATGGTTCCACTAAACCAGGTTCCTTGAAACCAATTTGGATTATCATGAATTTTACGTTATAATCATTCATGGCACATCATTCCAAATCGTTTGATATATTACATGCCATATTTTGGTACTGAAAGTTCCAATGAACCATCAGGGTTTCACTAAACCAGATTCCTTGAAACCAATTTGGACTATCAATAATTTTACGTTATATTCATTCATGACACCTCATTCCAAGTCGTTTGATATATTACCTGCCATATTTTAGCATTGAAAGTTCCAATGAACCATCATGGTTCCACTAAACCAGGTTCCTTGAATTCAATTTGGATTATCATGAATTTTACGTTATAATCCTTCATGGCACCTTATTCCAAATCGTTTGATATATTACATGCCATAATTTGGACTATCATTACTTTTACGTGATAGTCAGTTATGATACATCATCACAATTTGTTTGATATATTATATGCCATATCTTATCAGTGAAAATTTTTGAAGGTGTCATAAAGGTACCATTAGTGCACGTGCCAATGTTTCGATTGCAACAATTTTCAAAATGGTTCATTTCCTGTACCATATTTATTGGCCGAAATAGTAATTTATATTCGCTTGTATCTCGTCATTAAGATTTGTTTGACATATTACTTAATATATCTGTCCATTGAAAATTGCTAGGTGGGGTCGTGATGGTGCCATTTGTGGACGTGCTAATGAACCGATTTAGATAAAATTTATGATTTTTTCATGGCATGTACCATATTCATCGACTGACGAAAATAGTAATGAATATCTCGTCATTACGATTTGTTTGATATATTAGTCAATATTTCTTCCCATTGAAAATTGCTGGGCGGGAAAATAGAGGTACCATTTGTGCACGTGCCAATGAACCGATTTAGATAATATTTGTAACTGGTTCGTGCCATGAACCATATTCATCGACTGACGAAAACAGATTTTGAAAATCTTTCATAACCTCGGAGGAGTTTGAGTTACAGACAGACAGACGGACAGACAGACAGACAGACAGACGGACAGACACGTTTCCCCACACTGATAGCATAAAGCACCTTTCGGTACTTAATAATCGGATATCTTGTTTTGATTTTGCAAGAAATATATTTTAAACTTGGAGTTCGGGGACTTTCGAATCAACCTGTATATTTCGTATGTAAAGTACACTGCATTCATTCAGCATCCATTGAAAAATCCTAAGTTCTTACATGTGGGCTCGACTGTAATTAACGGCTTCGTTTTCGTTCAAATGCTTAAGTTAAACTCCCGATAAGTCGAACTTTTTATCTTGTCCCGTAGTGCTTCGAGTTAACAGGATTAATCTGTATTCCCGAATATTTATGGTAATTACACGAATTGCGTTTTTATTATTTGTATATTATAAGTAGGTATAGTGCTGCTTCCTGATTAACTGTTACGTTTAATTAAACTTGTTTATGTGTGTATATGTTAACATTTTGGTGTAACTATCTGTAAGCTAACGTTTTCATCAAAATCTACAACACTCATTATTGAATTAGATTAGTATTATGTTAGATTAATGTTAGAATGAACTCCTAATATTAATAGACGTGTCATTACAGAAAGCAATTCTAAATTCATAAAGGAACTCGATAAAACCGAGAAGTTGCTAAGATTTAAGACTGAGGTAATAAAATATTTTCCAGAAGTGTTTAAAGAATTTCAAGCCAGGAGCTAATCTCAAGTTGAGTAACTTGATATAATGCATCTTCGCTTTCTTTCTTAAAAATTTAAAGGAAGATATTATTCACAGGCTGCTTTTAAAAATGGGAAACATTTACTTCCAGAAGAGTCCATTTAATTCAAAACATTCTGCGTGAAGAACTTTCATTAAGAAAATTTGGCACTTCCCCAGAATAATTATGAGAATCAGAAGTCCTCTGAAGACGTCCTCTTCACTTAGAAATTTTTCAAACACTTCCTTAATTACGAGTTTCTGGAATGCAGAATTAGCCACACTTACCTGCCTTTTGTGATTGGGCATCATCGCGCATACCCCGCCACAAGGTACTCGAGATGAGAGCGTAGGCAAAAGTCATGGTCATTAAAGGGATGAAGAAGAGGAAGATGTCCAGGAAAATAGTGAACGTTCTCTCTGCCGACAAACTTGGCCACACTTCTCGACATTTCATTTTTTCTATAAGGGATTAGAGAAAAATCAAACTAAGCAGAAGTCTATAAAATCGTGAGAAATAAACAACTAATGATTTGTAAATTGAACGATACAATCAGTTTGAAATTTATAAATTATAAAAAATTCTTATGCAACTGTAACGAACAGATTTTAAAAATCACGAGCGCATCAAAAAGTAAAGGGATTTATTTTAAATAAAATCTTTTATTATACAAACCAGATTAAAATTCATTTTTGTCCTCATAATCTTTCTCTATTTCTATGCACTTAATGAATCTCTTGATAAAATTTAGATTTTCTCACGGAAAAACTTTTTGGTCCCTTCGCAGCCACTCTTGCACGCTTCAATGACCTTGTCAGCCGAAGAAAACTACCAGACAGTTCTAAATGCTATACCATCACTCTACATCTACAAAGATAGCTTTAGGTTATAAATAATAATGGCGCATCCAGATGGTCCGGGAAACAAAGATTCCTCTTTACTCTTTCATCTATTCAGTATGGATTCAGCGGTGCTATAAATTGAAGAGACGGATTTATATTTCGCTTTGGTTTTAATTCTTAATTTCTTAATATGAGAATAGTGCTGAAAGTAATCTTCTTTACTGTTCATACATAATCAAATATTGAAAGGTCACTTATATAAACCATTGGAGATAAAATATAACTCGTACGTTTGATGTTCATATGTTTGGTATTCTAAAGCAGTTCTCTATATTCCTACATGAACTCTTCGTCTACTTCTGAATGAAGCGAACGCGTGCTGCAACCAAAATATCTTAAAGGGCAAGTGCTTCAAGTCAGCACCAACAGTGCGTAAATCTATAAATATAAAAAACTTATCCTGACCTTACTGACTGATTCATCATCGCTGAGCCGAAACCGCTGAAGCTATTAATATGAAATTTGGTCCGTAGTTTTATTTTGTAATACAGATACTCACTAGAAAGGTGTTTTGGAAAATCAACCCATAAGAAGTGAAATGGGGAGTAAACGTTTGTATGAAAATCCGTTATTTTTAAAGTTATTTTTAAAGTTATATCCATGAAAATTTGTATTTGAGCTTTTAGTAAGAAATTAAGAAAGATGTGTTTCATGATTTTTGGAAATTTACCCCTCAAGGAGGTAAAATAGGGGATGAAAATTTGTATGAGAATTTCTTAGTGGGTTTTACAAGGAACCTCTTTCCAAAACTTCAGGGTGATTGAAATTACCCATGACTGGAAGATAAGATCATCATTCCTTCAGCTATAGGTACAATAGTATCTCCTTATCAGAGCTAACTGCTAGAATATATCCTTATTTCCTTATCGTACTAACTAACATCAAGAATAAGCCTATACACTGACTGTTCAATTGAAAGTGGACACTTTGATTTTAGACGTTTTGTCGAATATCTAGAAAAATACTTGACAAATTATCCTGAAACTTCAGGGGTGTAAAGAGCATGTTACACATCATATACTTGCGAAGGTTTTGTTCCGAAGGCAAACAGGGGACCAGCAACAAACTGAACAAAAAAATAATGCTTGGGATCAGCCTGTAAAAAATAATGCTTGAAATGCGTTATAGTTGTAGCACAGGATTATGAGGACTCTTTTACTTATCTGTGTTCATTTGTATGAGAATAGCACTTATACTGTTTTCTTTTAAAATAAAATCGAAATGTTTTCTTAAGTTTTTTTGTTTATAACATGCAGGGTTTTCAATCCAATACAATGCCATTTTCAGGAAACTTGACAAACTAGAGTAGAGACAACACCCTGCAAGCAGAATATAAAAATATTAAATATTTGATGAAATGTGAGCTTTTTTACTAAATAATGTTTAACTGCGCATGCGCAAGCGTTACCAAGATGTCGTTTGCTTACTTTATTAGCCATATGTATAGAGCTTCTCTTATAAAAAGCCCAAGCAAATATCGTGAAAATTCAGAAAGATATCTCGATAGAATGAGTTGAATTTCAGTTGCTCTCAAATATAAACAAAACGATAAGGGGTTTTCTCCAAATTTTTATTTTTGGAACGGACACCAGTATCAACTTCTCCTTATCCAGCATCAACTTATTCTCAGAAATTGAATGTAAAAGAAAATGCGAACAATACAAAAGCTGCTGACATACAAAGGCAATCGAGGAAAACGAATTTGTTAGTGCAAGCTTGGTATTTCAGTCCATTCTACAAAAACTTAATGGTGACGAATCATAGGTGTACTATATGCGCAAACTAAATGCATATAATGTTACAATCCGTAACAATGCACCTCCACACAATTCACACAGCTTCTGCTAGATGGAAGTTGATGGACGGAGAGGAAGCTGTGAAAAAGGGACGGCTTGGCTTTTTTTTTTATTTAAATCTTTGTCCTATACGGTAAAAAAGTCTCTTTGTTTTCTGATACATGCAGCGATCAAAACTGCAATCAATTTGTATCTTGTATGATCCTATACCCTGTAAAAATTATGGAAAATTTAGAGTGTTCGGAACATAAATTTGTGGGAAAAGGTCATTTACAGATAGCACGTAAGCGTATATTGCATGCAAGATTGGATAAGCCTGTTTCACATCGCTCGCTCTAATCGCCTGAGAAACAAAACAAGTCAGCCGTATAACGTTAAGCAGATAAAATAAAGCGATTTTATAAATGTTAAAGCAATGGCTGAAGTAATGATTAAAAATCGTGAAAAAAATGTGACTGGAGAAAAGGTCAACTGGCTTAAAATATAAAGATTCCGGTATGAAAAGGCAGCACCGCTTTAAATACTTTAACGACTTTTACTCAGATTACAAGGTTATAAATTTTAGAGGAAGAGGTCGACCACAACATAGTCTTCCTAAAATAAAATCATTATATGAGAGTAAGATACCCATTAGTACCATTGAAAAAAAAAAGATTTAATGAAGCTCTGCAGCATTGCGGTAATACCTGAAGAGTATCATGGATGGTACACACAGCTTCCATCCAACGGAACCAAATTCTGATTCGGTCTTTGAAGAACACACAGAAACTTGAAATATGAAACTTGAACATTAAAACTATGAAGAAGAATATGTTCATTTATTTTCATTTGAGTGTTTCAATTGGAAATAAAATGTTTTATTTGAGATTTTTGTTTAATAAAAAAATATTATGTACTTAATAAAAAAGTGTGTGGACTTGGTCATTTGATCTAAAAAATTGTCATCTTAGTTATTGTTAATTTTTAGTAAATAAAGCTTTTTTAAATTGTTTTCTTCAGCCAGTAGCATAGATAAACATATTCATTAACATTTTAAAAATAAAATATCATGCTAAAACCACTATCTCATTTATCAAATGGAATTTAAGTATAACTGCCTTTATTTAAAATTGGACTTTGATCATTTTTTCCTGTATACCGACGATATGTCCGAAAAACCCTTAGATTTTGAGGTATTAATAAAAGTTTACGTTCAACGCGATTTGAGGTATAATCCATCAACGGAAGTTTGTAACCAAGCAGATGGTGCTGGTGACTTGTTTATATTTGTCGTATGTCTACATTTGTGGTTAGTCTGTCTTCAACATTTCGCTTGTGTAGTAGTGAATTAACCGAAAGGTGTTCTTTTAACCATGACTGGCAGATATGAATTTTATGTACGGCCACGCGAATGGTTTCAGATGACCTTTCCAGACCAAAGGCAGCCAAATCATCACACTTTTGTTACTATCTATCGTTGCTGAGACAGGATCCTGAGCAACACAAACTCACTTTCAGTTGACTCACTATTACACAAGTCTCCATGGCAACACAACGTCATCTGGTTGGTTAAAACTTAAGTTGATGGATTGTACCTCAAAACGCGTTGATGGCAAACTTTCATTAATACCTCAAAATCTAAGAATTTTCGTAAACATATTTATATGGACTATGTTTTTTGTTTTTGTATGAGGAACCTGCCTTCAAAGTTTGTAAATGTATTTTGGTACACCCTGTATGTCATATTCTCAATCAATTTACATCATAATAAAAAAAATTGGATTTTTGGTTCATAATGATAAATATAATACCAGAATTGTTACATATCTGACAAACAGATATAATAAAGTAGTTTAATGGCGCTTTATCACGTGATGAAAACATGACTACGGTATGCATAGCGATAGAACTTACCGAGCATTTTTTCGATTGTATGGCTGAGATGAGTCAGGGATTTTGTTTAAATACTGTCATTCAGTGGCTGTCGTGCCATTTGGTAGTCACAAGCATAAGTGTTCTAGTACAAATTTATTTCGACTTAAGCGGAGTTTTGGCTTAACAGACTTCGACTTACGCGGATTCTATTATATTTCTTCATTATGAATCAAAAATCATTCTTTCTACGCATTTCTATGTAAACCATTGAGATCACTGTACATATACTACAATTTTTTTTTCTCAGTTTACTCATTACGATTAGCAGTAAATATTACTGTCTTTCCAGTGCTCTCTCAAAAATGATACAAAAAATTAGATAATAGCAATGCGACGTTAATTATCGCTCTTGTGAGGATGGGAGAAAAGCGAATTACTCAATTCCAAGTCCGCGCGTAAAGTGTAATCACGTCAGCAATTGGACTCATTTTCAACGTCTTCCTCTATTCTTACCGTGAAATCTATAACTTTCATTTGAAATGTTACTGTGTCCGTGAAATCGTTTCTTTTCAGCAGTTCCTATTCGATTCCTGCTGAGTGAAACAATTTCATTATCGAATAATGTAATGAGTGGGTCGTTCCTCTCTGCAAAACTCAATTGTACGAAACTGTTTGTGAGGTGTTCTATGACACGCAGCATTTTAGATGACTGCATTGTGTTACAGAATTGTGAAACATATTATCTAGAGGTTATTAAAAACCTAATTAAATTATTTTAATTGCATTCTGAAAGAAAGTAAGGTTTAAAAAATTAATTTCCGTTTAAAAATAAATTTAATACAATTTTTATCTTTTGCTATCACTCTATCTATATAAAATGAAAGAATGACAGAAATGCAATCCTGTGTGGGTTGAGTAATCTTTTATCTTCGCAAGGAAAAGTGCTCATGGTGATTTACATTTTGAAGCGGATGTTTTCCGAATGTTATTCCTCATCGCTTCCTGTTATCATTTTAATCCCCTTTGGGTGTTTCTTTTTCTTTTTTATTTAAAATCTCCTTTGCTTGCAACTTTTTAAGGGACGCAAAGGGCAAACATGCGCACCACCTGGCCTTCTTATTCTTACTATTTGCCTCAGAATCATTATTTCGTGACAACTCATAATTTTTTCAACACCTTTCCTTGCAAAAATTTATTCTTTCTCTTCCTTCTTAAGATTGGTCGTGTTTATTAAGGCGCATTTTTCACTGTCACTTTTGGGTATGTTGAGTTGTAAGTTATTTCAATTTTTTCCCTTTCACAAAGAGAAAGATTTTTTTAAATTTAAAAGGCTAAAATATTATCCTCGTGGAAAGTGAGAACCGAATATAATGGGGCGAAATAAATTTCCGTAACCAAAAACTATTTCTAACATAGCTAAGAAATGAAATATTGCTACGGCGAAAATGCCGCTTTCTGTATTAAGTTGTAAAACAATTTTACACGTTTTATTAAAGATGATCAATCAATTCACTTCATTTGAACTTTTCAACAGGTAATTGAAATCCTTTCTTTAATTCAGAAATTACGACATCAATTGTTTGCAAAGAACGCAAAGTCATAATCAATCTTTCAAACATTCAGTAGAACATTGTCACACATCTCCAATCCCAATAACAAAAGAAAACATTTACAATTGTCTGCCAACAAAAGTATTTAGTTATTAAAGTATTTAGTAATTTCTTTGTATATATGATTTAGATGAAATGTCTGTTGACTTATTATTTGTTTATCTTCACTTCATATCTGACAAACGATATACGACTGCCATACCTCAACCAGACCTTCATTTGTCAAAAGTTGACAGTGATCGATTCCTTCCATTTATTAGGAAAAAAAAATCTGCTTTCACTGCCTAAATTAATAATTTTTAAAATGATTTTTTTTTTAAATTTTATGCCAAAAATCGATATTAGGATTAACCTGATGAAAGTCTATCCAGAAGATGGTCAAGAGGCAGCAACCTATAATTAAAGTTTTTTTTGTTTTACAAATTAAGTGGAAAAATTGTTAATTAAACTTTTCCAAACTGTTTAGTATTCAAGAATTTAAATTTAATAAATTTCTTTCTTCAACTATAAATCTGTCTACTCAATAAAGTAAATCAGATTTTTTTATCGATTATCTTCGAACTTGAGTATACGTTAAAACGCATTTTTCTTTTTTGATTTACCAAATTAGAACGTTATTTAAAAGCACTAATCATTTTTCAATAATTCCATGAAATCCATCCCTCTGGAAAATCTAATCCTCCATTTTCCATGAATCAATTAGAATTAATCCCATGCATACCCTCTAGAATCAAAGTACGTAATTAAGGAAAGGAAAATCTAAAAACCTCGTTTCAAACCACAAACAAAAATTTATTAAAACGTTTTATTTCGACTAATAAACCAAAATTCAATCTTATGATCGATGCATCAGAAATTTCCATTAGGTTTTCAATCCGCTTACTACACTTCTCATCTGACTCCCTATATCGACGTTTTTTCATAGATTTTTTCAGAAGGCCGATATCCAAATTCTTTTCTTTCTTAAAGTGCGAGGAAGATTCAGGTTAAACATGAAAATGCTTATAAGATGAGCAACACTTGGTGGCCAGTTTATTAGGAACACCCATGACTATGCTAATCCGTTGGCATAGCAATTACTACGTATCAGTTATTCATGTGACAACCGGTACCAATATAAAGCGAGAATACACTTGTCAATTATGCGATCAGTAAGGCTAAGAAGGCCAGATTCAGTGTGGTTGCTCTTCTGGGGCGAAACAGCGCAGCGCACTTGGAATAGATAGCAAACTTTTGCTTTATAAAATAATCATCAGAGCCATTCTTCGTTATGGCATGCCTGCCTGGGCTACAATATGTAATTCCAGATGGAAGGACCTCCAAACTTTACAAAACGTTAACTTGAGGACAATTGCGCAACTAGACACGAGAGTTGCAACCAATACTTCCATCGCTGAAGATTTTGATAAACCTCCAATTGGAATCCACGTTCAGGAGTCGTTGAAGAAGGTGCTTCCAAAAATTAAAAGTCATCCCAACACTCTGGTTGCAGAAATTCTGGATCACCCGCTCACCTTTAGAAGTTTTCTCATGCATTGCAGACCTAATTTCGTTTGGAACATCAACTTCGACGATATCCATAAGGCCATCTTTCCCGACTACTGGATCTCCTAGCTCCTCCGTGTCCCTCGTCCCTCATCAATCAACAATCAGCTTTATTGTCCTGACAGGAAAGGACTCCATTTTATCCTCAGGAGGACTTAACTAGGTTGATCTGGCTTCTTGCCTAGTTCAGTGTACTTCCCCTGGTTACTTCCTGAATGAGTACGGCAGTGGAAGCCTTGCTTCCGGACCGCTCGTTCCCTTTTTCCTGCACTGTTCGATTGTCGATTGTCAATTGCAAGTGGTTATACCCGTCACCATGGGGAAAACAAAGGATCTGAGCGACTTAGAGCGCGAGACGATAGTTGGTATCTGGCGAGGTGGACTTAGTATTTCCGAAACCGCACGTCTTCTAGGCTTTTCCCGAACAACCATTACAAGGGGTTTAACAGCACTGTTTAAACAACCAAAAAACAACCGGCTAGAGACAAGCCTGTGGTCGCAAAGGACTCGTTGATTCAAGGGGTGAGCGTAGGATGGGAATGGTTTTTCGTGCAAATGGAAACGTCACGACTCGTCAACTAACCGTGGAGCACAACACTGGACCGCAGAGTAACATCTCTGAACGCATTACACGCCGAATATTGACAAGGATGGGCTACAACAGCCGACGACCAGTCTGGGTACCTTTGACAAAACCGCAAAAAACGTCTCCAATTTGCCCGGGATCACCAACACTGGATCGTCGACGACTGGAAGGTCTGCAGGTCGGATGAATTCCGTTTCCTATTGCACCATGCAGATGGCCGACTCAGAATTTGGAAACAAGAGCACAAAGCGATGGATCCCTCCTGTCTGGTTTCCACTGTTCAGGCTGGTGGAGGTCATGTAATGGTCTGGGGAATGTTTTCCTGGCATACTCTTGGTCCGCTGATACCTGTAGAACGCCTTAATAGTCAGGGCTGTCTGAGCATTGATGCCGACCACGTTCATCCCTTGAAGACTACTGTGTTTCCTCCATCGGAAAGATACTTCCAGCAGGAAAATGCTCCGTGTGACAAGGCTCGTATCGTCATGGAATGGTTCCAGGAGCACGATAATAACTTCAACTTATTCCTCTGGCCACCAAAATCTCCGGATTTGAACCCAATCGAACATCTTTGGGATGAGCTGGAACAGGTTATTCGAGACATGGATACACCATCATCCAATAAGCATCAACTAGGAGCAGCTGTTGCATCCGCATGGATAAACATCACGGAAAAATGCTTCCAGCGGTTAATAGAACCCATGCCACGGCGAATTCCTGCTGTTATAGCTGCTAGTGATGGCGCAACACAGCATTAGGGGGGGGGGTGTTCCTAATAAACTGGCCACTCAGTGTATAATAAGGAGTCTGAATATTACACAATCTCACTGAAGCGTGCTCTCTGGCGACCTACGCTTTCGCTGAAGTAATAATGAAAACCCATTAGCTTCGAAAATGGCAAGGCAAGTCGGCTTTTTTTCAAGAAGAAAGTGCGGTCAGTTTCTTACACGTTGAAACTGAGGCCCAAAAGAAATTCATCGACAGATATCCGAGATGTAGGTGAAGTCTGTGTATGTAAGGCTCTTGGGTACAACCGGACTGAAAACACCAAGACCTGGTTCTTTCTTACACTTTACAGACCAGACTGAAACGAGAAAGATAGCCGTAGACAGTCTGATTAGAGAAAAATTGCCATATTACAACTGACGAAAGAGCATCAGAAGTTCTATGAAGAGTTGCTGTAATAAAGAGTTTGCATCAGAAATAGTGCCAAGAGCAGCAAGGAACGGAATCCACATCCCACAATCATTTTAATGAAGCACGATGTACATTTAGAATTATTGTGGGACGTGGATTTCTGTTTCGTTCCTTTCTTCTCTCATTTGCAAATACCCACAGATTTTGTTGTTCCTCTAGACACTTTAGCGCCAAGAAGCTTGAAATCAAGAAACGAAAAAAGCTACATGGAGGCATGTCAGAAAAATTTGAAAGATATGTTTTAAGGAGGAAGGTCAGGAATTTCTGGATGAAACTGTCACGACTCAAACTGAAGTCCAAAATGGCCAACAAAAATGCAGGAAAGACAATGGTGCACGAGTGATTGCGAGGACATAACAAAACCTTTTATTGCTGGAATCCAGGCACTTCCATACAGGTAGCAGGAAAGCATTGAGAAGACTATATATTATCAGAAATGATATTATCAGTATTGTGAAAGCACGTTCCAATTTCTAATAAATCACATTTTCTAACTTTACCCCCCCCCCCCTCGTAATTTCATAAAGAACAAAAGGTACGTAAATTGAATTCAGTAAATAACCTACGCAATTCTTGCTCATCTTTGCCTAACTCTAAAAAGAGATATTGTTAGGGCAGATTCAGATAATTGATATTCGTAATGGTTTACAACATACATTAGAGAAGCATGCAAGTATTCGCTTTCCCAATCTGTAGTTCGCTTTTGAAACTTACTATTTACACAATGAGCTCTCATCACTGAATAATTTTGGATTCCAGGAATTCCTCCTCGTTTTCTAAGTGATGCAACATTTCAGTACCAGAATATTAAGAGCATAAAATTAAAAAGGTTTTGGAACATTTCAAAACATTGCGAAGGCACTTTGCATAAATGAGCGAGGGTTATATGGAAATAAATTATTTTTAGCAATTTTCTCCGAAACTATTAATGTTTTACAAGCTAGAGTAATTCTGGCCGAAACAATTTCATTTGTTTCAAATGTAGCCATCGAGTTCTGGACCAAAGGTGAGATGATAATTGGTGTCATTCATTAATATGTCAAGAAGGGTGAAAGAGCTTAAAGAGGCAAAACGTGTTGAAGACAGATCGCTTAGTGGAAGGCCGTCGACTGCCTAGAAAAGATATTCCAAAGTGGTTTTGCATCATACATGGAACAAATCTTTCACCGTTTTTTGAACGACAGAGGGTTACTCATTTATACTGAATCAAGATATCTACTACTTTTTCCTGGTATTTTCATGAAAATACAAATTTGACATTTATACAAAATTTTGTTTGAACATTTAAACGTTAGTAGAGACAATATGACATTACAGGCATAAGAAGTATAATCCTCATAAATAGTCATGTAAAAATAATTAGAAACCCTACGAAAGTGGTTTCTACAAAAGTGGTTTTTGTTCATCTTTACTCACCATTATTTACAAAGCATCAAAATTTATTAACAAAAAAGTCTCAAAGTAATTTTAAGCTGGATAGTCGAATAAAAAACGGAGATAAGCATTTTCTAAAAACAAAAGTGTAAAAACAATAGAAGCACTGATGGCATAGAACTTTTAGAAAGGTTTTAGTAGTCTATTTTAAAAATAGTTGAAAGATTGTTATCTTTCAGATAGTTCGTGCAGGCTTTTATCGAGAATAACTGCCCAAGCTGTATATTGTACGGCAACTTATGTTTTGTTTCACCAACCATGTTTTTGTTGTCTTTGCTGGAAGATCAGAATGGAAGAAGCTGAACTTGTAGTAGCTCTTAATACTAGGGAAACTAAATAAACATGTACCTCTCAGATTCACACCAAACTGAAATATGTTACTAATCTAAACCTACTATTTATGCTTGCAAAATAAGAAAATGCTAAATTTTGCTTCTTTCAAATTAAACCGAGAAAACGAAAACATTTGAGTTGCCAACACCTCCTATAATCCATCCAATCTTAGTTTGCGCGAAATGTGATGGGCATGTTAATTGTTATTTATTGTTTAATTCTTGTTGTAACAATGTCCAACAATTGAAACGGCCTTCACATTTCGCGCAAACTAAGGCTGGATGGACTATAGAAAGAAAGTCAAACAACTGAAACTTCATACATTTTTACATCATCATAAGTCGACCCGTAGCCTACGAAAAAGACAGGCCGCAGCGCGGAAAAGTCACCTGACCATAGTAAGCTGATGAACAATCCAACCTCCATTGTTTTCAACAAGCGAAAAAATACTGATTCTTAAAATCCAAGATGGAAACAATGAGGGTTACATTGTTATTCAGCCTAGGATGATCAGGTGACTTTTCGCGCCGTGGCCAGTCTTTTTCGTCGGCTACGAAGTCGACCAAATTTAGGGCTTATTTTTGGTAGAAATATGATTAACAATGGTCGAAATATGATGATGTAACAATACATCGTTTCAGTTATTTGGCTTTTTTTCTAGGAGGTGTTGATATAGCCAAGGCTTTTTCTATATAGGTTAGAAAGTTGCGTGACCTCACTATAGCAGTGGTTCCTAAACTTTTTAAGCCGGGGCCCCCCTGATGCTCCAGAAAATTTTCCACGGCCCCTTATTAAAAACTAGAAGAGTTACCCGGCGTTGCCCGGGATAATTACACTTGCACAAAATATTCCTTTCATTGTTGGTCATGAGATATATGTTGTTGATCCCTGCCTTGTGTTTGTTCATTGCATGTTGATACCATTGTTGATATCTATTGTTGCACAAACTTTTCCTTGCATTGTTGATCATGAGATATATATTGTTGGTTCATGCAGTGTGTTTGTGAATTGCGTGCTGATACCATTGTTGATACCTATTGTTGTACAAACTTTGCTTTGCATTGTTGGTCATGAGATATTTCTCATTAATATGCCTTGCCATAACCATGAATATCGATTTTTTATCGATATTTATTATTTTTCCGAAATCTGAGGTAGGCAGTGACCTTCCTCATGCTTTGAAGGTCATATATGCGAAATTTTATCAAGATCGGAATAAAACTGTAGATTTGTATAAAAAACGTACAGACAGACAGACCTACCCACCCACAAACATCCTTCTTTATATATATAGGGGATAACACATCGGAAAACTCAACTATATTTGGCTGCCGCGGCCCCTGGCGACCCCCACTTTGGGAATCACTGCACTATAGCAAAGTCGTAGCCCACGAGAAAGTCAGGCCCCGGCGCGGAAAAGACACCTGACCATAGTAGTCCGGCCAACAATCCAACTTTCATTGTTTCCAACAAACGAAAAAAATGTCGATTATTAAAATCCAAGATGGAAACAATGAAGGTTACATTGTTTTTCGGACTAATATAGTCAGCTGATTTTTCCGCGCCGGGGCCTGTCTTTCTCGTTGGCTACGAGCAAAGTTTGGTCCCATTTTTTCTTTGCTCACCAGATAGCGCAAAGGACAGTGTAGTGGGTAAATTTCTGATTCATCCTGTAGGATTGGTAATAAAAATCGCTGAATTAATTTCAATTTAATTGATTTCTTTATTTGATTTTGCACCTCAACATTTTAAACTTAATAAATAATCAATTTTTTCACCTGCCCATTCACCATAGTTGAGACCACTATAGATTTATTTCTTATACTGTGGTTGAGATTTTGGTTAATTTAACATGCAGAGATGATACATACAAAACCAATTTTTTTTTTCATGAAAACACAGTAGAGGCTCAATTAACAATTTTATTTTTTTTATATAAGCTCTTTTTTTTCTATTTTTTAATTTTTTAAAAAAGAATTATTGTAATTGTAAACTATTTTCTCCTTCTATCATCCAATTTATTTTTTTAAATTTTGTTTTTCCTTTCTTAATTTTTATATTTTTAATTTTCAAATTTTGTTTCAGAATTATTTAATTATTATTTTTTTGCATATTTTTCATATGCTCGTACGTTATTTTAAATTTTTAAATTTTTAATTTTTTTCGAAGATGGATAAAAAAATTTTATTGTTTCAAAAATAATTAGTAAAAAATTAATTATTCAGATATGGCACATTGATTTATTTCCAGTGAGATTATAAAAAAATTTAAAATTTGAATTCTGAAAAATCTAATTAAGGCTGATTTTTATTTAATTTTTCATGCTGGGGGTAAGAAATGGATTTCAGTTTTCTTCATTTTTATATATTTGTAGCAAAAGCATGGGTTAAAAATAGATTGCATAAACAAAAGCAGGTTCTGTTAAGGTTCTGTTAAGGTTCTGGGGTGCTTTTGTTTGATGTGGCAAAACCAACTTAGCAGTTGTCAATAAGTCGCATGAATGCCACTAAGTAAGAAGAGGTGCTACAAGTTCACCTTCTTCCATTCATGCAATGTAATCTCACAGATGATCTTACGTTGCAACTTTCCACACAGCAAAGACAATAAAACATGGTTGGTGAGCTACTATATCACAACACTAAATTGGCCAGCAATATAGTCCTGCTTTAAAGGGCAAATGAGACCAAAAATTTCGCTATCGAGATAATAAATAATCAGAAAAATAAAAAAAAATGTAACATAAACAAAATTATGTAAAAAGGGTTTTATCAAACCAAGCTTTTATAATGCTTTATTTAGTGGCAACAATAAACAATAGATACATTTACCTCTCGCCATAACGAAATGTCCAATTGTTACAACAATCAATTCGTAGTAATGAGTTAGTACCATTAGAACACGAACCAATGAACCGATTTGAAAATTTTTTTCTTTATCATAAATTGTCATCGATTCTGCATAAGTGTGTCAAATTGCAGCTCCCTAGCTTGTCGGAAAGTTGGTTTAATATTGATTACAAGATTTGACCTAAACAAACTATACCTCGTCCAACAAGAGAAAAACAGGGTGTGTCACAGGAAGTTTCAGATTAGCCAGTCAGAGAAAGGGGGCCTCATGCGCTTACTCACTTCTGTCTCATGTCTGATTGAAGAAGCGCTTTATAATATTACAGCAGAAGCTTTAATATTATTCAGTTGATTTGCTTTAATTATAATTAAAATAATTGTACACTTCATAAAATTGTCTTTTAACTCAATTTTATATATATCGTTTACTTATTTTAAGGTAATAACGTGCAGTCTGTTTAACCATCATTTTTTTTTAAATATTTATACATTCTAATGACATGTTTTTTGTTTTTTTTAAAGAATTATAAGGTTTTATTAAAGATGCTATCTTATTTTTT
>JAHWFO010063991.1:554804-568594 GCA_023313115.1 Rhysida immarginata
GTCAGGTGACTTTTCAGTGCCAGAGCCTGTCTTTCTCGTTAGCCTCACAACGCCATCAAAGCCAACTAGAAAGACAGGCCGGGATATTTAAAAGTCACATGATAGATCGAGCAACAATCCAATCTTCATTATTTCCAACAAACGAAAAGACACTGATTGTTGAAATGCAAGATAGAAACAATGAAGGTTGGATGTTGCTCGATCTACTTTGGTTATGTGACTTTTTAGTGCCCTGGACTGTTTTTTTCGTCGGCTACGCAACGCCATAGTAATAGACTATCCATGGACTATGTCTTCCATTTCTTCCGCCATAGTAATAAAAAAGACTATCTCTTCTATTATTATGGCAACGCTATTGCGGGAGTTTTTGACAAAATTCAAAATGAATTTATATTACCGGAAGTGGCCTTTAAATTAGGATTTCTCTGTTAAAAATGAAAGTCAAAAAATAATAAAATTGATATTTAGTACTAGAAGAGTTACCCGGCGTTGCCCGGGATAATTACACTTGCACAAAATATTCCTTTCATTGTTGGTCATGAGATATATGTTGTTGATTCCTGCCTTGTGTTTGTGCATTGCATGTTGATACCATTGTTGATACCTATTGTTGTACAAACTTTGCCTTGCATTGTTGGTCATGAGATATTACTCATTAATATGCCTTGCCATAACCATGAATATCGATTTTTTATCGATATTTATTATTTTTCCGAAATCTGAGGTAGACAGTGACCTTCCTCATGCTTTGAAGGTCATGTATGCGAAATTTTATCAAGATCGGAATAAAACTGTAGATTTGTATAAAAAACGTACAGACAAACAGACCCACAAACATCCTTCTTTATATATATAGAAGACCAGGAAAGTATTCAAAACTATTTGAAATCAACTTCTGATTTGTGTCATTTGCCTTTTAAACCCCATAGAAAATCTATAGGATGATCTTGTGAGGACAGCTTATGCCAATATAAAGAAATACAATTCAGTTGCCGAATAAGGTCATCTGGGAAGATATTCCCATTGAAAGATTGCACAAACTATAGTTGCCACGACGTAAGTTGAACAATCTTTTTGACATGCGCAGTAAGTCTTCTCGTCAATATGCTTTGTCTGGATTTTAGCCATGATGCACTTGTTTTACTATAGTAAAGGCGGAGATATCGTTGAAACGTGGAAAGCTTATTAAAAGTCATAATATAAAACAAATTGCCTTCGAGTCGACTATTCTGCGTCATTTTTTAATTTATTAATTTCATTTATTAATCTCATTTATCTATTTAAAAAAAACGAAAATAGAAACTAAATATAAATACGAAAACAATGTTTCGAAAACGAACGCGAATGTTCCGAAATGTTTCATGGAATAGCTAAGCGAATTACTTCCCGTTAACGTCTATTAGCTGACGTTAGAAATGACGTCAGCCAGTCGTTCAACTTATGTGGCGGCAGCTATAGCAGAAACAATGGAAGATAGATTCTATCTTTCAACTTATTTTAAAGAAAGCGAAAACTTAGACTACTAAATCATTTTTAAAACTTCTATGCCAACAATGTTTCTATTTTTTTTTTTTTTTTACACTTTTATCTTCAGAGAATGGTCAAAAATGCTTATGTCCATTATTTTCTTGATGTTTTATGAATCATAGCGAGTAAACATGAAAACAAGCCAACTTTATACTATTTTAATTTTTTATGACTATTTTTAAAATTTATGAAACTCTTCATGAAACATAAACGTTATTTCTTATTCTTCAGCAACAAAAATTCTTAAAAGTTATGTTACTATTAATTTAAATAACCTTCATACTAAGGTAAATAAAGGTAATTTCACATGAAGGAATATTCAAGACCATTAATCTCGCATATTTTGTTTGCAGTGATTGTAGAACAAAGCAAATAATTATGAAAACTCTAATAAAATTGTGCTCCCACTTTACCCTTCTTACTCGGCCAACGAACAAAACACTGGCTCTGAGTTGTTTATATTAATGTCATATAGCGTTTCAAGAGCTCTTTCGGTTCTCTCCTAATATATTCTATCGAGTTTACTTTCACAAGAGAAAAATATTTATCTTCCGAGCAAGGACAGAAGAAGTTTCGCCTTTTATCAGCGCTTTTAATCTTCATAATGCCTTAAACTTTAACCTTCGATAAACCAAGCCATCCAAACAAGTACTTCTAGTTATTGTATATAAAATCTCATCCACACACGAGTGCTTTCCAGTAAATGTTTAGATGGCCAGAGTCGTTTTTAATGTAAATATTCCGTCAATGTAAAAAATGTCAATGACGTGACTCTTTTGTAATTCATTTGGAGTGAATATTAAGCCATTTTTGGCTTAAACTGTGTATTTTCATATTAATAAAATAATAACAATATTGCCTTTGAAAATATTGGAGTGACATTATAAAAACCATCAGACGATAATAAATTCTTTAACATAATTTCATTCAAGGTTTATAGTCTCTAATCATGCAAAGAGGGCATTAAAAGTAAACTTAATTGTTTTCATTGTGCTTTGTAAGTGGTTATAAATAATAATGTCAAGCTTCATAAAAAAAATTGATGTCAAATTTAAGAATATAAAAGAAAAGACATATTTCAAAACAGAACAAAGAAATTTTATAGCTGAATATAATAATCAATAAAAGAATTGCACAGACAGAAAGATGAACATCCTTCCTGAAAGAACTTGAATGGATAAAGAACTTGAAAAAAATGCTAACTAATACAATCAATGTACATGTATAATTAAAAACAGTTCTAAAAGCTTTAACAGACAGCTTTATGTGGAATTATAAATTTTCTGGAGAATTAAACACCATAATTTATTCCCAAACTATTTCATTTACGCATTTAAATTTTAAATATCTTTCTAATGCTGCCTAATTAATTTATGTACAAATAAACTTTGAGGATTATGTGAGGAATTAATTCCAGAAAATACTTGTAATTAACTCGTATTTTTCCTTTCTATTTCACTCAGATGAAGGAAGAAACCATTTTTTTTTTGTTATCAAAAGCAAAACAACGAATTCGGTCTCTAATTTGCTCTCTATTGCTACTTTAATTAACCACCTTGCAAAATTGAATTTCATTTCACCTTGAGGTTAGATCAACTTAAAAAATTTGTTTACCACTTTTGAGTTTTATTTCCGCAAGAAATTTTTAAGCTTTGAAATATTTTTTTGTTCTTAAGGAATTCAAATTATTGATCTTTCGATTTTAAATCAATATGATTCATATAAAATTACATACTTGTATCTAAATATAATCTAAGAATTCATAAAAAAATAGAAGATATTCGTGGATTAGACTTTGTTTTAATGAACGACTTGTCACAAAAAGTAAATTAAACACAGCTTTGCCTTAATTAATATATTGAGAAAGGGAAAAAAATGGCTTAGCTTAATTACAGTCTTTCAGTTGAAAGGTAATTTTTAAAAGACAGAATTGCAGACTAAATCATCCAGTAATAAAGAAAATGAAAATTGGATTTCGTTTAATTCCGGTGAGAGCGGCAACGTAAAAGTTGCATCTTTTCCTACTAAAGAAATCTCTATTTTATATGGTAATAAAATTCATTCAGAATATTCTGAAGTTAAAGCAGAAGCAAAATGTTTTAAATTGACATCTATTAGCCTGCATAACGAAGAGAAAAGGGCATATAATATCTCTAGATTGTCAACATTAAAATTCAATGTTACTTTCCGACACGAATGGTAGTTTTAATGTCATCTGTGCAAAACTTTCTTTCTTTCCTGGGCTCATCATACATATTTTCGAAGATTTATCGTTCAAAATTGAGAAATAAATAATGCCGGGAAACTGCGGATGAAAGGGGTCAAACGAGAATGGCAAAAATCGTGCATCGAAACAGATGTTCTAAATTCATTAAAATACTTTCCAAATCAACAACCGCTAAAACTTTCACCAGCGGGCTTGAAGAACATCAATGTAACCATTGTTTCCTTCATTTTCATCCTGTTTTTTGATAGACTCAATTATATTGCGACAATACCTGATGAATAACATGTTGTTGTTTTTCTTTTTACTCTAAATGACTTTCTTTTTATTGTTGTCTTTTTACTCTAAATACGAGGGATGATCAACAAGATTAAACAGAGTATAAAGAAACTCTGATGAAACTTTTATTATAATCTAGCTATAACCATATCTTGAAAACTACTGAACCGATTTTAATGAAACTTGGACTGTTCCCTAAGTTGAAAGATACTTAATCCAATATAAAAAGAATTATTGCAATTCGATTTCTAGTTTCTGAGAAATACGTGGACAAACATACATACATACATACACAAACATATGAAATTTGACACACCTGTTTAGAAGCCCACATAGAGTAACTTATACGAATATTGTGCAATTCCAACAATATTACATACATACGAGTTGAATTGATAACCTCCTTTTTTTGAAGTCGGTTGAAAAGTAAGGTTACAAAGCCTGTAGTGAAACGTGTACATTTTATTTTACACAACCAATGCAGCCAAGTTTTGGATAGTACATAGATTAGGTTATTTTTCGACATAGTCTCCATATTGGTTTAGGCACTTGTCGGTTCGTGGGATGAGTTTGAATATTCCCTCCTGGTAGAAATCCTGTCCTTGCATGTTCAGCCACGTTGTATGAAATGTTTCATCTCCTCGTCTGAAATGAATCGTCGGTCTCCTAGATACTCCTTCAAGTGGGGAAAGAGGCGAAAGTCGCTTGGAACGAGGTCCGGGCTGTAGGGAGGGTGTTCGATGATGATCCAGCGAAACTGCTTCAACAACGTGGTGGTCTTCTTGTCTGTATGAGGTTGCGCGGAGGAAGGAGGATGACGCCCTCGGTGAAAAGTCCTGGCCGTTTCCTCCTGAACAAGTCCTGGAGACTTGTTTCGCGACAACGTGGCAGACAGGATTTTTACCAGGAGGGAATATTTAAACTTAATGCATATACTATCAGTTGGCTGTATTAGTTGTATAATATAAAATACACATGTTTCACTGCAGGCTTTGTAACCTTAATTTTTGATCACCCCCCGTAATTCTTTCCCTTGTTGTCTCGTCACTTTCGATTTCTCTCACCATCACATCGTCCTCATAAAGAATTTCTATCTCTGTAATCCATCATTTTGCTGCTAAAGACGTGCTACACTTTTCACAAAATTTATAAATGCAGGGAAGCGCGCGGGTTCGACAGGAAAGACACAAGTGCAGGGTGTTTCTGAATATACAAACTTTTATTTATATACAAAATAACGTAAAGCAGTCTCCAAAAATTCTGGAATATGACAATTTGAGAATATTAAGTTATTTCCTATAAGTTTACATCATGTTTGAAGCTTTTGCGAATGAATGAGAGCTTTTTGGAAGGTGGGGCCAACCTCTAATAGGATGTATGGTTTTTCTCGAACCGCCACGACGGCTGTAAACCTGTTTCGAATGGAATTGATGAGGTTATCAATGAGGACTTGAGGTAACCTCTGCAACTTCTGAGTTAATGCCATGTCCAGATCACGAAGAGTCAATGGAGGTGCTGGCTTAGCTGCAATATATCTTCCACATGGTATGACAATAGGCCTAAGAATCTTGTCCCAGTACCTCTGAGCCGTCAGAGTGCTGTTCCGGATAATGTACGGGTCAGTACGCCCACCAATGATTAACCCTGTCCAGACCATCAATCCATGTTCGCCGTATTGTGCTCATTCCTGCACAAAACCTGGGTTATATCGTGTTCGGACTTCCCTCCAAATCAATATTCGCCGATTGCAGACTGTAGACTGAAGCTAGACTCGTCCATGAAGAGAACTCGACTCCATTCTCCAGCACCCGAATCATGATGCTCTTCCGCCCAAATTCTTCGGTCCCTACGGTGCTTACCGGCAGTTAAAGGCAGGCATACCACCCCGATAAAGACTATTGCGGACCGTTTGCGTTGTTACTCTGCATCCTGATGAAGGTGGATAGCAGTTTGTCGCCTGCCTCTCTCGGCTGTTAACAATAGGTAATGGTCATCACGTGCAGTTGTAACAGATGAGTGACTTTGTCCTGACTTTCGTCAAATAATTCTAGCCTCTTGAAAGATTCCGCAATCGACAAGCGACACTTTGTGACACTTCAATGGCGTCAGTTACCGTCCGTTGAGGTTGGCCTGCGTCACGCCTCTCAATAGCTTTCCGTGCCACAGATTCCGGTAAATCACGTTGTTGAGCCATCCTTTCGTGGCCCAGAAACAACTTTCATCGATTCACGAGGATTTCTAAACAATTACTTGGTACAGTATTGTTGATCTCGCGTGCTCCCCCAATATTTTTCGCAGGCTCTCACCTGCACTTGCCTCTCCGGCGGAGACGTCACTGTCTTGAAGTCATTCTGATTTTCTTACCCATAAATTACCGCAATAAATCTACTTGCCCCCTTTTTACTCCAGATGCTGATGCAATAGGTAATCTTTTTTTGGCATATATACAGGGTGATTATAATTAAAGTTATGATTTTAAAAATCGATAATTTGAAAACTACTCGTCAGAAAGACTTGATATTTTAGCAGAACAATCGTGAGGCAATGGAATTTTGTTTGGCGAAGGAAAGAAAGTTTTGTTCCAAAATCTGCCGATAGATGGCGCTGGCAGGGTAACGTCAGGGGAAAAACCAAAAATTTTCGCTAATAATTTTTTTGTAAACCCCTGAACTCTATTGTTTCCTTTTGGCTAACAACATTCCTATGTTTCACGAATCCATTTTTGGTTTTCCCCCTGACATTACCCTGCCAGCGCCATCTATCGGCAGATTTTGGTACTATTTTTTTTTTCCTTCGTTAAACAAAATTCCATTGCCTCACGATTGTTCTGCTAAAATATCAGGTCATTCTGACGAGTAGTTTTCAAATTATCGATTTTTGAAATCGTAACTTTAACCTTACTTCAAACAATCTAAGTTATCATAAATCTGTTGTGGACGAAATCCAATCCTACTTGGAAGCAATTCAACAGAGGTGAATGCCAACCAATATAGTCTTGATACAAAAGAGCATATCGCGAACGAATGGTATAAAAAGACAAGCAAAAAAGCATCTTTTCAGCGCTTTAATAGCAAGTCCAATCATCTGACCAATCGCTATTGATTGACATTAGCTGTCGCTTCTGATTGACATTCCTATTCATAAAAAGCATTCATTTATTTTTGTCATGTATAGGCTTGATGCGAATGCTCAAAATTTACATTCTTTTGTCGGAAATTATCTATTCAAAATGTATGAAAATTATTTAGAGTATCTTATAAATAACTTTTCTAATACAGTTTCTATGCTTTCATAGAATCTTCATCAATTTATATGAAAATTGCAACAATTAAACATTTCGTTTTTAATTAATAAAACACGATTCTTCCTATAATCAATCTTTAGCAAATCTGGTGGTGCACAAATTAAAATTATTCGAAAACTATTGCTACTCAGAAAAACTAAAAGAATAAAAAAAGGCTTACTTTTATCATAAAAATTTGGATTGATTGTTAATACTCGGATACGTACGTGAATTACGCATTGTGAGCAGTTGGTTGAGGATGGCAATAGGGATCATGCAGGCAAGAGACACAGCCCACACGATGGCGATCGTCTTGTAGGCGTGCGATAGCGTCTGCCATCGTCTCGACCGCAACGGCTGACAGATGGCGAAGTAGCGCTCCATCGAAATAGCCACCAACGTCCAGACTGACACGGATACCGAAACAGCTGAAACGAAAAGGAAAGATTATTGATGTTAATTATATTTTGCATTCCGAGAAATCCGCAAAACACTATAAAAACTTCATGAAAGTTTTGCACTGATAAATCAAAATCTAAAGAAAGTGGCTAAAATTCATGTTTACATCTTTTCAAGAATCTGACATAAATAACAAGACTGCGTGGACAAGATATTAGAGATGTTTTAATGAGAAGTTTTAACAGGCATCCAAAAAATCTCAAACAATAAATAGAAGAGGCGCATATAAGCTCTTACAAATACTTCGCAATCGACGATCATCGGTAAATGTGATAATTGGACTATGATCATTAACATACCACGTGGAAGGACATAATGTAGATTCATTATACATTTATCTCCTTATGGGCCTAGGGTTTTCTACGGCAACCGTAAAACAAATTACACCGGACTTACCAGCACTGAGTAGTGAATAGTAGAATGAATGGTATAACCACTGCATACTCAAGGCTATGGCACCTGACATACTTTTTGACATATCAAATAGCGCTTTGATATCAAAACTGGCCTCTGTAGAGTAAGAGTGGAGCCAGCTGGAGACCTGTTTGCCGGCATGTTCAAGAAGCTTATGGCTCTGATGATATCAGGAGCCTTTTCATGGGACACACTGGGCCTCTTAGCAATCTTTATGTGATGCATTCTTGGTTTCCTGCACCCTTTAAGTGTAAAATTTCAAAAATATACCACAATCAACAAAATTCATGACACCGTCCAATGGTCCGCAAGATCCCCGGCTTTAAAACGCATTGAATCTATATGAGATGCCTTTAAGAGAAACATCAGAACCATGAATCCAGCACCGAGGTTATAAAGTGGATTTGTCGAACAAACCTAACTTGCCCGGCAACAACTCGATATCTGAGGAAATCGTTGCCAAGGCGTTATACAGGGGCTGTTATTTATTCAAGAGCAAGAGAGATACGCTACTAGGAAAGTATCTCTGATGTTTTGTCCAGTTAATAAAATCACATATTAAAATATTCAAAATTACATGACAAAAGTGCACAAACACAAATCTATCTTTGCAATAAACATGCTTATACTAATATTTCTAAGTTTCCGTTTATATCATATTTCTCCACAATCAAATAATATGAAACCAGTCACTAATGAAATCAACATCTACACTTCTCAAGCAATATTCTCTACTAGAATGTGAAAACCAGTATTTCATTACCGCTAAATACCAGTATTGAAAATTGTTGAAATACCAATGCAGGTTAGCTGGTTTTTTTTTTTTTTTTTTTTTTTCGCTGTCAACTCATCAATAATTACTTCTTCGAACTTTATTCGCCGACGACAGTGTTTATTTAACGACTCATGATTGCAATGAGTTCGAGATTCAAAGAGCTGAAAAATTGCATTATTCGCGCTCCGAGGATTTGTGACGTTAACGACGAATGGAGATCTTTGGATGCTCTCTTAAATTTACTTCGTCCATCTGAAATAACTATCAAAGGACTGCCCTGTAATTAAAAGGATCGTTATTAAAAGGAGGGCTTTCATTTTGATTCTCTCTTGCTTACAAAACTGAAGAAAAAATTAATGGAACGATAATCGAAGGTTGGGGACTTTAACTTGAAGTTAATAAGATACCTGGAAGAACCTGAAGTGCTAAGAAGTTAGAGGAAACAATATTCAAGAGCCTGTTTACATCAGAAGAAGATGAAAAAGTAAGTGCTGAAGAATCTTTAGCTAGTAATCTAAGGATCCAATAACAAGGAGAAAGAAATCTCTTCTCCACAACAATTAAATTAATAGTTGTGGACAAGAGGTTTCTTTCTCCTTATTATTGCGTTTATCCGCAGTTTCTCAGTTATTTTTGCTAAGGAGAGATATCTCAGTGAAATGGGCTACAAGACTAAAAGACCATAAACATTCTTCTGCAATATTCTATTTAGCAATAGGTAAATGAAATGGGCATTTCATTTTTTACAACAGTTAATTATCCATAACGAATTTTCAGTGTGAAAGAACAATTTCATATGTTGTTCCAAAGATCCATTCTCACTAGTCAGTCGTCACCAAAAAACATTAGATCTATTGCGTTCTTAAGATCTTATTTCTCAAATCTCATTTTTGAAACAGAAATACTGATTATAAGGGTATTCAAAGCAGTAACTTAAGATATGATGCGTATTTTGAACATTAAAAGTTAAGTGCGTCTCGACCCCGAGTCGCGGGTTCGAATCCCGCTGAGGGCATATACAGAGTGTTTATAATTAAAGTTCCAGTACCCTGCGCAATTTTTCTCAAAAACGGTCTATCCGAATTTTGTCAGATTTTCAGGATATCTTAACGAGAGTATGGGAGAGTGAAATGTGCAATTAAAAAATAGTTCACTATTTCGTCGGTAGGTGGCGCTGTTTCAATCAAAATACTCACACAATGGATGGAAGTCATTTCAAGATAGGTTCGGTATGTTTGTAAAGTGCAATTCAGTTTCAAAGTTCGCTTTGCAATGTCTTTAAATAGCGACAAGAACTAATTTGCGTATATTTTTGAACATATTGATTGAAACAGGGCCAAAATGCTCACGGAAACAAATTACATGTTTTTTGTAGCATTTTTAAATGTTGATTACAAAACTGAGAACGAAATTTTTTTATGACGCGCCAATTTTTACAAATCGTTATACTAAGTATTTCTAATTTATATGCCTACTTCGCAAGAATATGTTATGTACGTTCAGCATATTAGACCTATTTTTCCGAGGACTTTCTTTTGTATGTAGCATCTGGAAGGTCATGAAAGAGGGTCCAGCAGTCAGAGGATCCATTTTCCTGGGTACCGCATTTTCATGTTCCTGTTGGAACCTTTCTCCATTTTCATCACTAAAGTTACCAAGGTTGGTAGGAAAAAGTCCAGGTGGGAATGCAGGAAATGAATCTTTAGTGACATATTGTATCCCAATACATAAAATGCTTGCAGAAGTTCATCAAGAAGTTTGACATAATTGGGATCCTTGTTCTTTCCCAAGAACCCCTGAAGTACAGCCTGCAAAAGTTTCCACGCTGTTAGTTCCACTGGCTTCAAAGCAGTTTCAAAACCAAGCCGTACTATTTCAATCAGAGTTGTCAAATTTAGTTGTTGCAATTCGTATAATTTGAGCTTATTTTTTGCAAGAATACATTCGTAAAATATATTAATATATGCAATAATAAAACAGAATAAGCGAATGGTTCAATATAGAATTGTTTCTATAATTTTCTATGGGAAAACTTAAAATAAAAATTTTCAATTCGCTTTATCTCAAAAACTGTGCGTGCTAGAGAAGTTTCAAAATAACATTTGTAATTAGTAAGAAAAATACTACCAAATCACTCACTTTCATTCCCAGAACAAATAAAACCTAAATTTTGTTGGTCAGTGAAATTTGCATACCCTACAACAACTGTTTTTCGCAGCATCCAATACATATACGTTTGTGGTTCACCAATAATTAAAATTTGAAATCATTAAGTCATAAACGCACTCTATTGAAGTAATGTTAATCTATGATCAGGATATTAAAGTTAATTGTTATTATCTTGTACATAAAGTAAGTTTGCAATTGTTGGTAAAATTGAATTCACAGATATTTATAATTTAAATTATTACTTGGGATATCATTCCGTATCTATATAATATTCCTAGAGATATAATATTTCATGTTAACTCTTCATTGTCGAACGGTGTGCTAATTGTTTTGTTTATAATTTTAACTCTTTTCAAATAATCATGAATTCTAAAGTTTGGTGAAACTAGTTACCAAGAAGTATGTTTTCAAACTAACAGTTTAAGGGAGGAAACTTAATAATCCGAATAAGCAGAAACATGTATGGAGACTATCTAGAAGAAGCAAAATGCTCATGCAGAAATTTATTTAGCGACTAACGCCTATCAGCACGTAACCATCAAGAGTCGATGGAGATTGTAGATAGCTACGTGTCGTAACGCAGCAGCCGTCAAATAAATTCCTGGAAGCGATGCTCAGACGGTGTACTTAACTGTCTGTTTATTTTGGGTAAATGATGTGCAGTTAGAAACTTCATCATATTGAAATATATTCCTTAGACATTATCAACTTATCAAAATAAATAAATAAATATAATGAGGAAAGCGTAGCTGTTTATATAGAGATATTGCATAAATAGCGAATATCCATAAACGTATAGTTTTTTAATTGCTAATAACTACAAAAAAATAAAAAATATAACAGAAAGCGTGTAAATGAATAAATTATAGGAAAAGATCAAATTATAATTAAATTCAGTATTCTTCGATAAAAATACGCTAAATAGAATTAATCTTATTAATTCCACGTATTTTAAAAAATTAATTAAAAAAATTTCTACAGGATCTCAAAAACTCTGAAAAGATTAATAACCCTTTCAATTCCCCTTTGGTAATAGAATTCATTCTTACAACGAAAATATCCTTCTCAGGACGGCAACGGTGTATTATACTATTTTGTCACCTATCTCCACCCCTTCTAAATCCCAGGTGCGTTGGAATAGATTCAAATCCGGTGATTGTGCTGAGAAATCTGACGCAACTAGCCTTCACCTTTCTGCTTAGCTCCATCTAGACTTTTATGCCTGCTTTTTAGAATGCAAGGAACGTTAAAAATATGTCGTATAAAAAATGCATATCTGTGTGTGTGTGTATGTCTCTGCGTGCATGTCTGTGAGTGTGCCCGTCCGAGTGGTTCCTTGTTTAGAAACCGGTTCTTTACCCCATCGAAAAGCCCAGAAGATCTTCAAACAATTTCTATGGAAAGTTGCTTCTTTCTACCACGGAGAAAATTTCTTTCTAAATCCAACTAGCTCAAAACTTTTTAGATTACGATATCTTATATACCTTTTTTTAATCTTCTTTTTTTTCTTTCAACATATTTTCCTGCAAATCCACAAATGCACTAAAAAAGTACGACTGCAATCGTTTGAGATTAAAGAAAGCTTTCAATGTCGCAGCAGACTCCGTCTTATTTTTTTTTTTCAAAAGAACCATAAAAAGTCATATCTATGCACATATTCCCCACATTTCACCGATTGCGACAGGGTTGAAGAATAATATTTACACGAAGATGGGTTTCAAAGTTGTTTCATTCACACACACACAGGCATAGTAAAGATTATTTTTGAAGGGGAAGACAAAAATAAAAATTTCATTATTTCCCAAGTACCTTACAAACTATCTTTTATGGCAACATTCTTGAAAAATTTCTCAAACTCGCCTTCTAGCAATATTCATAACAATTAAATGAGAACATCATCATTCATAAATATGCAATGAGCTTCTGTTTTTATTTACTTTTTTTTAAATGTCTTTAGGGTTTCTGTTTGAAAGATGTGACATTTATCATTCAGTTTTCATTTTACTCTTCTAAAAACTTCAAAAAATTATTTGTTAATTTTTTTTCTTATATAATACATAAAACCAATTTTTCCACTATTTAATATAAACTAAAATTTAATTTACACGTATTTTTAATTTAATTTTAGCAATTTCCCCAAATTAATCTTTCCCCCCATCGATTTTTCAAGTTTTCTGTTTAAAAGCATTTCAAAAGTATTTCGACAGTATTTTATAACTGTCGATCGATATAGTGACACGGCAACGAAAAAATGGAGGGGGAAGTCTGAATTTTTTGTAAAATTAAATATTTTCGTTCGTAAACACCGAAATTAAAGAGGAAATCACAAACTAGAACACCATACTTCGAAATAGACATTTAAAATTTCTCCTAAAGTTTTTACCCTCTCAAGAAATGTAAATTTTTCTTTTTTTGATTTATTAGAATTATTAAAAACTGCAAATAGTTCGATATGGCCTACCTCTTTTTATGATTTCTTGTAATTAAAATCTAAAATTAATCTAAAATAAACTAATAATCTAAAAATTATTGAGTAAAAATTATTGGGGGAGGCTGTGGCCTGGTGGGCTTTCACTGAAACACAACTTCTGTGAAGTTAAGCAACACCAGGCACGGCTAGTCACTGGATGGGCAACTCATCAGCGACTTACGATCATCGC
>JAHWFO010063991.1:568694-622536 GCA_023313115.1 Rhysida immarginata
CCCCGGCTGCTGTGACCATCATACAGCAGTCGTTAATCCAGATCCATCCAGGGACCCAACTCGTTGGCTTGGATGGACGTATTGGATTCTAAATTAATTAAATAAATAAATAAAATAAATATTATTGTGAATGATGCAATGTTAATTGGTAGGAGAATAGCAATTGAATCGTACGGGGAAATAAGGGAGCGTCTCTCTATAGTTTTTATCAATAGACCTTGTAAAGGCTTAAATTTTATGTGTTGAAAATATAGTAAGTGTTTCCTTTACCAACATCTCATAGAGCGAAGGGCTGCGCACAGAAACGTGCATATATTATTGCATCATTTCTAATCGTATTTCTACCAATAATAAGCACTAAGTTATGACTTTTAATGAAGATGTAACAGTGTATGATGTTTCTGCGCGCAGGCCTTCTCTCTAGGAGGTGTTGCCGTTATTCAATTAACAATGGAATGAGCTTGTATAATTTGAGGCTGCGGCAAAACAATTGAGACAAATTGTAATGTATCGTTTTCAACTTTAGTATACTCTCACGTGAAGTTTTTTTCCCTAGATTTTGGATTCGCCCATTCTTTCTTCGGTGGTAGTAGTTTCTTTCTCATACTCTCATTTATTATTTTTTAAAAGCGTACAATCGCCAAAGCGACAGGATGTGATCCACAGAGTGCATCACCTGTCATTGAATATCGTCAAAAACCACAGTCCATTATGAACCGGAAACGAATTTGCGTCGGAGGCAAGACACCCCTTTTGGAGGCCATGTACTTCGGCGAAGAAACGTGGAACTCTCACAATGCAAAAACAACGCAGGATTGGTGCAAGACACATTCCACGAACAGTCACTTTACTCCCTAGATCTTAACCCGATGGATTACAGTGTTTGGTCGATTTTGGAGGCCAGGGTCTGTAATAAGCTCCACAAAAGTTTGGGAGTCATTGTGGCAACCGATGCGCCGAGAGTGGGATCGATTCACATCAAAGATGTTGCAGCTCATAGCCAAAAATTTCTAGAAACGTCAGATGCTCTGTATCGATGCTGAGGGAGGCAACTTTGAAATTTAGAAAACTGACTGATAATATGAAACATCTACACTTGATAAACGGAAGAACCAAGTATCAAATTATTGATTCTGTTAGATCACTAAATTAATGTTTCTATTTTCGCACATTTATCGCAGTGATCACTAAGCGGTTTTAGTCCATGAAGAACCACGAAACTCCTTAAATCCCTCTGCATTTGGAGGCAAGCTTAGAAGTACAAACTCAGCTAAGAATCATCTTGGTTTTAGCAATAAACCGTTGTTAGGTTATTTCTTGCCTTTACCTCATACATGATCCGTGAAATTTACAATAGCAATTTCTTTAAATCTAACTTGAATAATAATTTTTTTTAATATTTCTTAAGATGAAGTAATATTAGAAAGCATTTAAGAATATCTTACTTAAATCAGAAAGTTTAAACAAAGCTCATTTCCATAAACTCTCCATTTCGCTTATTTCTGAGATACGCTTATTTATTTACAAAGCGTATTTCGATTAAAAAATAATCAACAATTTCATGGAATAAAAATTTTTTAAGCATTTTAAAGTAATAAATACATATTATACCTATCTTCGTGTACTATTTCTTGACAGCATAAAGGCAAATAAAGAGCATTCAAAATTTTGAGAGATTCGCTGTAATTTATCTTAATATATAGTCATCAAACAGAAAACGACAATCAGTGAAATCCTTTCTTCGCAAACATTTTACAACTTCTGCCTTTATAGAATGACAGTAATCACAAAAAATTTCCCCACGGACTAATTCTAGTCGCCGTCGACGAACACTGAACACGCGATCCCCAGATTAAGTGCCAATCAATGTAATCACAACCTCCAACTTGGGATGCTTAAAGGTAAACACCATATTTACACTAACCATAAAATTCTTTCCACACATTGCTTTTCAGTAACGAAGTATTCAGCGTCTCCCTTTAATAGAGGCGAGTGATAAAATTTCTCCTTTGAAATCAGTCGACGGAGTCAAGGAGAGACGCCTGGCTTCTGCCTTAATGGGGCTTCCAGCAATTTGTTTATAGCAAAAGAGGTCTTTAGTCGCTTAAATAGTTGAGGGATAAATAAAGAAAATGAACGCCTTTGTCTATTTAAAAGGAATAATTTTTTCAGGTCCGCTTCCTTATTTTTCGATTCTTTTTGCTGCGTGATTAATCGAGCACTAAACGTCAAAAGATTTTCCTGCCAAAGATAAAAGTGCGCTTTCGTTTAGTCATGATTCTGGAAGATCGGAATTCCCATATAAAAAGGAACAATAGCCAACTCTAATCTGTTGAAGAACATTAATATTGGAAATTTTAAATTAAGTTAACGATAAAATGAGAACCTGGAACTTACAAGTTCTGGAATTACGATATGATTAGATAGATCACACTTTTAGTTCATACTTTTAAAATTTTGATATAAAATTATTTTCTTTCTATAGAATATTTGATAGGTTATTTTTCATATAATATTGGTTATTGACATTTTAGGAAATCGATCCATATAGTAGAAAATTCAACTAAATTTGAGTGACTCTTTTCAGATTTTTTTTAGAGTGTTCATAATTTTAAAGACGTTCTTTGGAACATATTATATAATGTTATTTATGAATCAACACGAACAGAAAAAAAAATTAAAAATACTTCCCTATTACAAAAGACTTTATTTAATAATTGTAAAAAGAAAGTGTGCTTATAATGTGCCTCCTAAAGTGCCTCCTATTTCATCTGTTTTGCAATTCAGCAAAAAATTCTTTCCATGACATTTGGTACACCACCTTTTGAAAATGTTTAGGTAAGCGTGCGTAGAATACTTTATAAAAAGGAAGGATGAAAGACAAACGTAAACTTTATAAATAAATTTATTTATTTTCTACTTAAGTCTTGGAAATTTCGTAATCCAAACGGAAAATGTGCCTTTGAAATTGTAAAGAGAAATTTATGAAAATATTATCCAATTAAGCGTTAATTTATCATGAGGAGGACAGAACTTGAGATGATTATCATTAAAAATCTAAAGTTCAGAATTCTGATTTACTGCAAGACAAGTTTAATTCATAAAATCCAATAAGCATAAGTCTTATTTTGATTCTAGGAGAATGTCACAATTTTCTTGCGGGTAAACAGAAATTGCTTTGATCTGATCATTACAATGACAGAGAGAGAAAAAGAAAACTCCAATTGTCTTAAAGATCTTTGTTGTTCTGCCACGACGGTATTAGATTTCTCAAAGAAAAGAAAAAAAATTATGATTCATAATCTGGATTCCAAGACATTCTGTTATGTTCGTTAGATAATGACATAATAATTGATTGAAGCCAGGATTCTAATTATGTTTGAAAGAAATGCTTTTAAAGACTTAATGGCCAGATTTCCCTTCTAAGATTTTCTGTCCAAGACATCCACATTGATTTTGTATGGATAATCTCGCAGGTAAGTTTCACAAAACAGCTTCATTTAATAAAATTTATGACTGACATTTTAGAGAATTTAAATTAAGTTTTTAATGAACACTAGAGCATCATTAAAATTCAATGTCATGTATCTAAGCAACAATCGCAGAAAATTAGATCTGTCATTCAAGAGTTTTTGATCCTTCAGAACAGGAAGTTATATATTTTTGAGAAAAATAAAAGTTGAAAAAAAAGTACTTCAATATCCTAAAAGAAAACCATATAATCCGCTTGTGAAATTTAGATAGTTATATAGAACTTTTTCTCTTTCCCCTTAGGATATACTTTTGATTAAGAAATAGATTGGATGTGCTGCGGTAAAGCCAAAGGGGGCGTTTCGTAAAAATAGTCTCCCTTCAGGGTACGGTTAATAGCTTATCGACTCTAATTTTATAATGTTTAAATTTTTTACTAAAACTCATAGATAGTCATCATTTATTCAATTACCAACTGCGTATTTTTTTTACATTTAAATTAACATAAAGTAAACAGCTCCAAGTATGTTAAGATGAAAAATATTTGAAACTTAAATTTAATTTGTATGTAGTTTGTTATAATAATATCCTTTTAGAGCAGCCAATTCGATTATATAGATCTACGTAAGATAAAACTATTTATTTAAGGCTTCGCTTGAATGCTTAGAATAAATTGTCTGTAAGACTTGAGAAGGAAACCAGCTGTAAGCCTCCATGGTTAATTAAATGCGCAAAAGAAAATAAAAAGAGCACGGGAGAAATATTTTCCTCAAGTTTCAAGAGAAGTTTTGCACGAAATTTTTTTCGGCTAGTTTCTATTTCGAAGTTTCAATCAAAATAGGCTACCAAGCATGCTATCTTCATCAAGCGAGTTTTGATATTGCATAGATGCATTTAAGAAAGTAAAGTTAGTCTATGAAAGCATTGAGAAAAAAAAAAAAAAGTAAATGAGATTTTTGGGGAGGATTACGGAGAATTATGGATCTCTTGCTACTAGATAGATAGGATTGTGATATTATGAAAACAAGATTTTTTTTTCAATTTAATATACAATTTATATTCCTATCATGATAACAAGATAGTTAAATCATGAAAATACATTGAAGTTTTTGAGTGTATTTACTTTAATGTTGTGTACTACTCAATTACATATTTTTATAATCTAAAACTACAAAAAACATGAGAATGAAAATTCTAAGGAACAAATATACCTGATAAATACTGTATACACAATAGAGTACAATTCTGTAAAACTAAGCAAAACTTTTTAGCTCAGATATTAGCTGTTTTAGCTGAAACAAAGAGTTCTTAGTCCCTTTTTTAATATTTTGTGGGCTCATCTTTAGTCTTGATTTGCGTGATAAAATACTATGAAAAAAAAAACCACTTTTACTGTAAGAATTTTCACACCTCTGTATATTTATAAAATAACCTGATTTGCCCTAATATTTAACTTCATTTTTTTTCATAGACTGATCTGTCTTTTCATACTTAAAAAAAAATACGGTTTCTATTTTAGAAACTACTTCCTCATTTGTCACCTTGATATAGCAAAGAAGGAAAAAACTATATAAATATTTAAAAACAAACAAACAAATGTTAGCCTTATAAATAAATCAAACTGATATTAATCAAAAAGTATAATTTAATATTAAGAGTTATTTCAATTTTTATTCAAATACCGAAACTGAGGTAACATAAGAACGCAGACTCGTTTTAATTAAATTAGGAAATAAACCGAATAACGCAAGAGTAAGACCAAAATTTACAGGAATATTGATGTGCATACAATTTCTGAATCATTGAATATTTGAAGAAAAATAAATACATATTTAATGGGCAATTGCTTGAAGGATTTGATTGACAGAGAGAATTTACGGGAGGTATAAAAATTTTCGCTTGAATTTTCGTCTCGATTCAGATAGAATAATATCATATATACATGATAACCAAAATAATAGACAATACCTTGTAAGTAGGATATAGATTTACACATGGCTTCGCCGAAGATGAATTCTCTGAGCAAGGAGCCGACAAGAGTGAAGGGCATGCAGAAGACTCCCAGGAGAAGGTCACTCACGGCAAGGTTGAGCAGAAAAACATTGGTGACAGTTCTCATTCGTTTGTTCTGCACGAGGGTCACAATGACGAGTCCATTGCCGACTACGGACAGGAGAAAGATGATAACATAGAGAGAGATGTTCACCTGGGCCACGACGGGCAACGAGAACTTATTTGCGGTCACTGCGGTCGAAGCGTTTGTCAAGTTCGTCAGCGGCGGCGACGACGTCGAAGTGAACTCACAAGTCTTGTTGTCGCTCCACAAACACGTGTCGTTATCCATCGTTTGCTCATCAGCCGGAACGATGGATTAAATATCTTCGCTTCTCCGATGGGCTTAGAACTCTTCAGTCGAGCTCATCTCCGGGATCCATTGTTTCGTCATGCCCGCCCGAGCGACTGATGTCATTCACTGAACAGCGAAACCGACTTTTGCCAAGTGTTCCGAGGGGAAGGAGAGTCGATTCGCGTGGTTCAGAGGTGGAAGCAGGGGAGGCGAAGGGAAGGACATGGGCCGATAGGAGGCGCTGCTAGCTAACAACTACACCAGAAGGGAAAGCGTGAAAGGGAAAGAATGAAAAGAGAGGAAGGGAAGAAAGACTAAGAGAGAGAAAGAGAGAGAGAGAGGGGTGAGAATGCTTTCATGAAAGAGTGGGTTACTCACTAAAGAGCAACCCTTTCCTTTCATTGGCGCTCTTGCTATTGGATACGCAAATTCCCGTCGTAATGCAAAATCTCATTATAACGAATTCCTATTTATGATGTTAAGAATTCCTCTTCCTAACCACAGAAAAACCTTAATACAGTGAATTTTCGCTTTTACAAAAGAACTTGGCTAACGTTGTTACTGTTAATTCAGCTTTCAAAATAACAAATAGAATAATGTTAATTCTATTTATTATCTTAAAAAAAGTAATTTTTTCACTTATTAAAATAAAAATCAAATAACATGTTTGACAAACATAAAAAAAAAGTAAGTGACCCAGTAAAAATAATATGACAACCCAATTCAAGGTCTTGGCAGAAGATTCATTTCCTTAAATAAACATCTTAAGAACTCTTAGTGTAAATTTCAAATATTTTCTCTTAGGTTACAACTTTTCTCAGAAGTGTATTAAGTAAAATGCTCATACGAAATCTTTATTAAAAGCTCCATACCTTATTTCATAACCGTATTCGTTTCTGGGAGATGAATGAATTTGTATACATGGAAAAATGTATATATAGTCTTACATTGTAGATAGAATATCAGTTGAAGAGCTAAGCAATGTTTGATATAAAAAAAATGAGATCATTCGGCTCGAAGCTTTAAAGGTTTTAAGATGTACTAACGACTTTATAAAATGTAACATTTTAGATGGTGTAGAAATTTACAGAGCCAAAGCAAATGAGTTATTAAATAATTAACAAGATCTGGAAGCTGGTCTATTATGGGAACAAATTAAAGACATAATCTTATCAAATTTCTAAAGATTTTCAAATTTCAACTTTCAAATTTTATACTTGTTCATTACCAATATTCATTTTATCATGTATGAAGATGGCTTCGAGCCGAAATGTTCTTTGGGTCATATGTTCGAGAGGGCTAGGGCGTAAGCTTTCTAGTTCTCGAGTCCGCCTGGTCGTGGGTTCGAATCCCGCTGTGGGAATGGATGTTTGTGTTTGTCCCGGGGTGCGTACAGATATAACTTGTGTAAAAAGCGCAAAATGACCTGAGTAGTCGACGCCAAAATTTCTAATAAACTAATCAATTATGTGTTCTTTACATTAAACATTGCTTAACTATTCAACTAATCATTAATGAATTCACGGAAGTTAAAAATTAAAAATACATTTCAAACCAAATACATATTCCAACTAATCATATATAATTACAACTGAAGACGGCCAATAAGTTTTAAAGAAATCCTATTACCTTCAAATTACATATATTCATGATCATTATTATTATTCATTCCAGGACGATATGATTACCCTTGCATAGAATATAGAAAATTAGGAGTAAAGAATATAATAACAAAATTCCTGGAAAAGAGCCAATTATAGGATAAAATAAATGACTCTTACCATGTCAAAGAAATCTTGTTTACAGCAATCTGGTTTCCTTATACAAATTGGAAACGTGATCACTTTGTTATTACTCTTCTATAACCATAACAGAATTTTATGTCAGTTCTCTTTAATCTACCTAACCATATCATTTAAACTAAAAAGATGATTTCTCAATCATTATTTGTTTCAGTCTTTATAAATTTTCATTATAAAACAGCGTTACATTTAATTTGGTTCTCAAAATTATATTTTTACAACAACTAGCTCTCTGCATAATCATTTTTAATGAAATTTAAAGCGGAAAATATTATCCAACACGATTACACAATTTGATAAATTACGAAACACATGTTTATAATTCAACCCCCCAAAAAATTAACATTACACGCAGTTAAAATTACAATAATAATTCACCAAATTTCTTTGTTTTTCTATTTGCTCACTACGGCCTTTCTTATTTGGTTAAATGTCTCAAATTCGAATTAATTAATTCTCTTCGAATAGTAATAAACAAAAGCAAGGTCAGTGAATTCTAACTCAACCCATATATTTATTTCAATAATGTTTACACATTTCGTGCACTGACTCATATATATTGTAAAGGAGAGAAACAATGGTGGAGTCACGAGTCGGATGTGAATAACGTGCGATAAAGGGCCGGATGAGCTTCATTACATCCAGAATGCAGCAGCTTTTACTTTTCGTGCACACAAAGACTGTATTGTTTATAAAATTCAATTAAACGACTGATAATTTCTGCCCATTGCTATTATTTTGATTCGAACAAGTGTTTGAACAATAAACAAGGGGCACGAAGGTCAAGTACAAAAGCTAGAAGCAGTAAAAGCTCATGGAATGGAAGAGGAAATCAATAAAAAAAAATAACGTTATCTACACTTCTCGAAAACATTGTGAAATTTTCCATTTTCCATACGCATAAATATTTGACGCTGGCTCGTTGCATTTGCTGACCTAGTTGCTTTCAGAGATAACGACTGTGCAGTAGTAAAGAATTAAGAAAGACAAGTAAAATGCTAGAATAGCTTTAAAAAGTTTCTTAATGCCAAGACTCAAGGTTAAATAGGCAAACTCAAAAGGAACGCACATTTACACAAAATATATACCAAAAATTATCTATTTGTAGATTTGTAGAACCAGATATGAAATGCCATTCTGCTATTAAACAGGGCACGTGTTGAAAATAACTTGAGTCATCATATTTACTCACATTTTCAAAAACAAAGGCTACGTACCTATTATGAAAGTATATTCATTTCTCTAACAGGTCACGAAAAGAGTCGACTATCAGAGTATGATTAACGAGCACTGAGAATTGGCAATAAGACAGGGGGACACCCAGAAACTTTTTAAAGAGATGGAACAGAAAGTTGCAAAGATGAGAAGGAATAACTACACTTCTTATAAATGAAGATACGGAATGGAGGACCAATTGCCGTCACTCGTTTTGGATCCAAACTGTATAAACTGAGGAGGATTCTATAGCAATGGAGTTCAAGAATAGTTTTATAAAGACAACTTTTCACTAATGAACACCGCTATAACATGTAATTTATTTGCGTATCAGTTAGAAGTGCTTGTTGAATAAGGCACATTTTGTGAATCTATCAAGACGAGAACCATTATAACAGGCATTGTGATCTCCTCATTATAAAAACCAGGTCACTGAGCTTTCAACTGAACTCAGACACAATAGACACTAGTATCATAAGGGATGTAATACTGCGCATTGGAAGTTTTTTTAGGTCAAGTTGGGACTTTGTGAAGGCCAATCAATCGCTAGTATATTTATATAATTTCGATTGTGAACAGTTGAAATACAACTCTTCTAGGTTCTTTAAGGCCCTTTTTGTGGACAATTCTTAAGAGCACTGTTATACAGTAATTCCAATTCGAACAATTCTACCATTTCCATCTTAGAACTTTCTATGGCAATTTTAATTTCACCCTTCTATATTAGTTTATTATTTCGACTCGAGGATTTCTACTAAATGCGTTATAAGATACATTATTTCGCACATCAGTTGATGTCTTGTCAACAACTTTATGATGTATCAAACAGCATATTAATCTTCGTTTTTTATAGCGCTAAGTGCTGTTTTTGAAGCTAGGATGTTTTATCTTATAAATTGCTATAATTATATGTTTATGTATTTAATCACAAAATATTACGATGTATTAACACGATTCAACTTTATAACCTACGAAAAAATTAATCCAACAATATATGTCGCTTCCTGTTGAATTCACTGTAATAAGACGTTCAAACGTTCTGTCGACCGAAAGGTAAAATTCAAGTTAATACAAAACAGGTTTTTAAAGAAAAAATAAATTTTATGTTATGTGTAAGTGAAAAAATAATAAAGACTTAAGGGAATATAATTTACAAGGGACGTTCAAATTTGACCTGGACTTCATTTCATGTAAATTTCATTGTTGCAAAAATCTAAACGTTCATTTTTGGGAAAGCAACTACCGCCTGTCATGCAAATGCAACACCAGTCCTACGGTTCCATGACAACCGATTGTTTGTTTAAACAAAACGGCGAACAGCGATGTGTCGACCAAAGTGGAACAACGAATAATTATCAAGTTTCTCCACAGAAGGTGAGAAAGCATCTGAAATTCGTCAGAGATTTCACAGACAGTTCATTTTCTTTGCTTAGCGCCAAAAGTTTGAAAGAGGGCGAGAATCCACCGGCAATGAACCTCATAAGTCAAGGCCAGCAACTGCTGTCAATGATGGCATCATTGCACGAACAAATGAGCTGATAAGGGACAGCAAGCAGATTCATGTCCGAGAATTGGCTTCAATACCGAGTATCAGCATTAGCAGTATGGAGACCATCATCCACGATAAGCTGAAATTCAACAAGATCTGTGCCAGATGGGTTTCTAAGCAACTCTCCGAGGATCACAAAACCATCCGAGTGGAATTCTGTTCCATGCTGTTACAGCGATATGACAGGGAAAGTGACAGCTTCCTAAGACATGTTGTGACTACCGACGAGACATGAATTCATTGCCATACTCCTAAAGAAAGCATGCGTGCAATGAGTGGCGACATACTGAATAACCACGACGCAAGAAGTTCAAGAAGACATCGTCGGCAACGAAAGTGGTGGCGACTGTATTCTGGGACATTGAGGGTATCATTCATGTCGATTTTTAGAAGAACGTCGAACCATAAATGCACTTTACTACTGTGACGTTTTGATGACGTCCCTGAAGCCGGCATTAAAGAAAAACGACCAGGATTCCTTACCAGTGGTGTTTGTTTTCTTCAAGACATTGCCAGATCACATACAGCCCAACTAGCCATGAACACACCGGCGGAATTCAAATGGGACATCTTACCACCTCCTCCATACAACCCGGATCTCTCCCCTTACGATTATCACCATTTTGGACCATAGAAAGAGTTCTTGGGAGGTCAGTGATTGGGCTCTAATGAGGAAGTGAAAAAGACTGCCCTGATGTGGTTTCGACATCAGCCTGAAGATTTCTACAGAACCGGTATCCAGATGCTCCCAGAACGCTGGAAAAAATGTGTAGAGAAGCAAGGAGAAATAACTGGTGTGTGTATGTTTTTTGTAGTTTCCTGATTTTATAAAAAATAAAATTCAGGTCAGATTTGAATGCCTAATAATTCAAAATCCAAATGTTTCCGCTGGCAGAAAGAAGTGATACATATGTACTCTAAAGTTCATTGTACTCGTAAAACTGATGGCAGGCAATGAAGTAGGAATCGCCAAATCTGATTAGTACCGAAAAGTCTTTTTGATTATGAAATGCTCATAATCTAGATCTGCTGAAATATAGGCAAGAGTTCATTCATTAAATTACAAAGCTGGAAAAAACTGTCGGGAGACCATTATATTCGTTTTGAAGAGATATGAACGGATATTTATATGAGAAAACGACGAGACACAAAAACCCTGGAATACAATAAATAACAGTTATTAAATAAAAATAAAAATAAAAAATAAATAATAATTGACAAAATAATTAATAAATAATAAATAAAATCAAAATCAAAATAAAATAAAAAGCTGACGTTTCGGATAGAGACTATCCTTTATCAAAGCAAAAAGGGTAATTCTCTAAAGGCAATGTTATTTTTAAGAAATACATTTAAAAAGGAAACTATATAGAACATTCTAGGTTTTTTCAATGTTAAAACCTTTATTTTCTTAAGCGTTCCTAGTATTTTATATTTTCACTTTTATATTCCAGCAACGTCGTTCTTAATCCTTATTTCATGAACGGATTCATAATTTTCAAATATAATTTTAAAATAATTTTCCAATAAAATTCAGCTTTCCAGGACTTACATTTAGGCGTAAATGGCAAATTGGGCGAGTCATTTCTTTTTATCTAACGATTCTGTGGCTTATGTTATGAATAAAAATACTAAATTCATCTTTATGAGATTTGCTTGGCGAATCGCATTTTCCAATTTGAATATTACGCTTTTCTAAAATTGCTCGTCTCCTTTTTTTCTATCGTTACAGTACTTAGCACTAAACTTTATTGAATTCGGTTCCCTATATCATTCATAAGACATCTACTTCCAAAGAAGTACGCCGAACAGCAAACGAGACATGAAAAAATGTATTTTTTTTGTTTACCTTTATAAGATAAACTCTCCCATTGACGCTAAAGGATTTTACATACTAAAAATTTAAACCAAAATAAATCAGTTCAATTGTAAAAGGAAATGGATTTCTCTTGTTTCATTTGTGAAGAATTCTGTTCGCTTCAAGGGAAAGTGTACAGTCATTTTCACAGAAAAGATCCATCTTCATTTTCAGTATAAAATTGTTTGAGGTTGCGTTTTCTTTTCCGAGCAAGGGGGTTATTTTTTTCTTTCGACGAAGCGAGTAAATTGAAATATATTTCACCGAAATATTACTTACATTCTCATTGAGGTTTTATAGATGACAGTGATGAGATTTGTTTTTATTGATAGTGACGTTTTCTTTTTTTGCTTATTATTATTAATTTTTTTCGGCATTTTTAAAGACTGATATCAAAACCTTATTTGAAAAAAATTAATTTCGTTTACTTTTTCGGTACAATAATATGCTTAAGATGGTTTAATTACGACAAATGCAAAACAAGATTAAAGTTTTAATTATTCTCATTGACTTAGCAATTGCAAATTTAATGGTTTTGAAACTTACTGGAAAGCCTCCAAAGACGAGGAACAAAGAAATGGTTTCCGATATTTATGGTCTAAAGAAACAAAACCTATAGAAACTCATCGTGAATAGATCTCTGCTTATGGGCAAGCGCCTGATTTCTCAAAATGAGTTTAGAGCACACAAAAAAAAAACAGAATTGATAGTAAGGATCGTTCAGAATAATCGCGAACATCGGCATCAATCTTTGGACAACATTGCTGCCGTAGACAACGCAACTAAGGAAAATCAACGCAATAAAAATTAAAGATATTGCAAGCAAGATGGATATTGGTTATGCATATGTCCGACGTCGTGGACAAGGAAATCAGGTACTAAAAAGTTGCCAGCACGCAGGATCTAGAATCTACGCGGATGGTGTACCTTCTGGAAGATCGGCTGCAATATCAAAGTACGAAAAGGTTTTCTTGGACCGGATGGCTTGGAAGCATAAATCATCTGTGGAAAAAATTTCAAACCTCGAAAAGTGTTGACAAAATAATAACAACAGTATTCTGGGAGAGTAATCATCCATTGTGATTTCCTATCCGAAGTTGGAACAAACAACATAGAATCAAACAAAGAAAAACTATTAAGATTTCGGCAGTAATTCAGGCAGAGGCCCAATATGCCATTCGAGGAAGTCATTCGTCTGCATGGAACGCCAGGCCGCATACTGCTCATTTAACTGATTAGAAACAGTCCAGGTAGGAATGGGAAAGTCTTCCACGACCATCTTAAAGCCCAGATCTGGCACGCATTATATTTCATGCTTGGCTCTTTTCTACTTGCTTGGCCCTGTTCTACGCAAATGAAATGAAAATGGCTGTCAGAAAATGGCTTGACGTTCAGCTAAACAAATTCTATAACAAAGATATACAGAAACTGGTTGCACAATATATATTACGATATATTAAGAAGTTTGAAAATTTTACAGAGAAATAAGTTAAATAGATAAATTTGGTATTTTCAGTTTTCATTGTTGTAACTTCTTAGAAAATTTTAATAAAAAAATTCCCGGAACTTTCCGATTAGTCTTCGTTCAATTTTAATTAAATCCTTATATTTGTTCCATAGGATAATGTTCTCAATTAGTATACAGTGCTTGTGTGAAAAGCATAAGATGAAAATTGAGAAGGCGAAAGTGCGTCTTATCTGACAGATCGTTTGTATAACCGTCGAATATTTTTTTCCCACAGGTAAATAGAAAAATGCAGTTTTAGCATTTGCATTGCACGAGCATTCCCTCAGAGAGCGCGGCTAGTAAAGTTGCCTTATAAAAGATTTGCGTAACAAACAGAGCTAAAATTGAATTCTTGGTTGAGAGAAGAAGCCGTGGAGAATTTTCACAAACGTTTAATCGGAGTAAATATTTGAGAGGGAAGTTAGGTGGATGGCAACATTTCAAGAAGATCTTGGGTACAAAATATTGGTGCTTTGTAGACGTATATAAGGAATGAAAATTTATCCGTGTGTAAAAATCAGCCATGTGAAAATGTTGCTTCCAACTTTAAAGTATAGGAATTGAGAATATAAGAAATACAGTGTCCCAAAAGCATTTTACGCTTTAATGTTCAATTGTTCTTATTGACTTGGCAACACTAAAATTAAGTTTTAAATTTTATAATAAAGTTTCAACTTTATCGTTTAGACTTTGTTGACATTTATGGGAGTAATCTGAAATTAAATTGAAACTCCACTGAAATTCTTACATAATAAAAAACATATTATTACGCGACTATGGCTAAACGCATAAAGTTAATTTAATTTGAGAAAACAATTAATTGTAAGGTATTCAAAACAAAGATGACTGTTTACTTAAATTTCATCTTTGTTATTCAAAACATTTTTAAAAAGTCATTATTGATCAGATAAGAGGCGAAGACCAAGTCTAAGGCCTTGAAATAGAACTCAGTCATTTCACGTAAATAATAATATTTGTTTAAAATTCAATTTAATAAGTGAAATAAAGATCTGCATTAACGTGATAAAAATAACTAAAATAAAATACAAAAATGAATCATTTCATGTGAATTAACTTAATTTCGAAAGATGCATTGCATCAAATCTAGGGTAACATTGGATTTTGTTTTACTATAAAAGAATGTAAATGAGAAACAGATTCTCAGCGGTCGTTTATTATATCGGAAAGAAAAGTGACAATTTTTATTAGCTATAACAATAGAAGATTAATGAATCTGTCCAAAACAGTCTTTTCCAGGTGCTTAACAGACATTTCTTAAGTAGAACAGAAGAAATAATTTTCCCCATTTCCTTTTCTCGAAACATTTATGATTAATTTATTGGTGTGTATCATAAATAGGAAACCGATGAACTATCTAAAAAATGCAATTTCCCAAAAGAGGTTTGTCGATTTGCGTTTGTGGTAAGCAGCTGGGCATGTGTAGTAAAACGCTTGGCAAGGAATCAGATTTTTGTCATTTTCAACTCGTGTGAAAAATGAGAAGTGTCACATTGATAACGGTGAAAATATTGACCATGTGTGTGTACAAAGAGAGTGCTGCTAAGCAACGGCGTCGATTGGCCGTCGCCATCGATAAAGGCGGCCGACGATGGCCAAACCGCGAGTGAAACAAAGTGGAAGGGAAAGTAGAAACATACGACTAAAGTTGTTTTTCCCATCGGTTACTACCCATCCGAAATGAGTTCTGTGGCTTCGTGTACTTACTCGTCGACCTCGTCTTCGTCCGATCACAGCGAGAGCAATGGGACAGGGAAGAATGAAGCGAAGACAACGATGGAGACTGGAGCCGACAAAGAGCACGCCATACTAGTCGACGCCGTCGCTCGAGAAATCGAAGACTCCGACTTCTACCCAGCCTTCATTCAATCTGTTCAGGTGACGGGTTCCTGCAATTAACACGTTAAATGTTGATTACTTAATTGATAAGCGTTCAAGCCCTTATTTAACAGCATTTAATGTTAAGAAATTTAAAAGACAAATGAAAGCGAATCAAAGCAGCTTTCCATTAGAATAGCATTTAAAACCGATTCACTAACGTTGAATGACACGTAAATAGCACGCCACAAGCATCTAACTACTCAATCAATTTAAGCAAATTGAAGCCGCAAGTTTATGACATCGGAATAGAAAATTAGAATATTTTGATTATCATATAAGTAAATGAATTTATAGATAGATATAAGCAAAATAAAGCTTGTTAATGTTATCGAAGCATTGGTTGGTGCAGATAAAAAGTGGTAAATAAGGTATGAATAATTCTATAAACAAAATATAGGGTGATTATAAATAAACTGACCCTGTTTAGACGCCTCTAGAATCCATTCCACTCATCAGATTTTGATAAAACGTGGTACATAAAAAGATTGCATTCAGAGCCATAAAATAATTCTGCGTGCCTTTTATCGTTAATCATGCCTTTACAGAAGAACGATCGAGTTTGGCTGGTAAAATGTTCGAACGACAGCAATAGCTCAGATGCACTTTGTAAATGTAGTCGTTTAAAAGGACTCTGTGAGGGCAGCGTAGAAGAATGGTTTGAAGAACATGATTATGAAATTTGAAGAGACTGAGGGCTTGGGTAAAATACCAGGATGAGGACGGAAACTGATTGCGATTGAAACAACCGCAGAAGTCCCTACTGCTCTGTTTGACGGAGCCTCAAGTTCCCGTAATTCTTCGGGAAGTGATCTTTCTCAGATGCGCTGTCTATGAACTTCTTCAGCAGTAACTCATTCTAGCTTTACAGGATCGGCAACGCTTGCAGACCACTGTCTTTATGCAAGATGGAGCATCTAGCCCTCCCCCCACCACTCGACGACAAGTCAAGGAACTGCTTCGTGCTAACTTTGGCGAGGTTCGTGTTATATCCAGTGCTTTTCTGGATGCCTGGTTGTGGGAATTCCTGAAGGATCATGTTTATAGAACTCTGCCTGAACTAAAAGCCAGGATTATACGCCATGTTTGTGAAATTCCTCGAGATGTTCTTCGCGCTACCATTGAACACGTTAAAACTGGCTTTCAACACCTGATCAATGTTGATAGACCACCAAGTTGAATGATTCCGATAGATTGTTTATCCTTCTTTAAGCGCCACAATTTCCCTGGGTGTGAAAATTTGAACTAATTTTTTATCACAGAACTCACTTCCCTTTGATACACATAACGTAAATACCATTTTTTAAAAAACAGCCGATGTGTAGAACTGGTTCTAGAGAGGTCTGAATAAGGTCAGTTTATTTATAACCTCCCTGTACACAAAGCAATATTACACTTTTATCCAGAATTTATTTTGATGGAACTGTTAGAATGGTGAAGAATCGTTTATTGAACACGAAAAACTTCACCCACTTACATAAACCTTGTTCTCAAAACTCTTGAAATTATGGCATCATACTGCAAACGAGTATTGGATGCCGTATTTCCTCTGTCCCCACAGTTTTAGGATATTTTCCTTCATGAATAACCACGAAAGGCGTACAATAAGTAATTCAGAATAATTTTATTGCAGTTTTGAACACAGCAGTTTGTTCTCCGATATTTTTTCCGATATAGAGAACCCATTCGCCCAAAGTCTGGTAGTGATTTTATCTGTTTGTTGATAGAACTTCTCGAGACGTTGATTTGTAAGGGACCTAAACACTCCCTCCCAAAAGGATATTTATCGCTTGGTCCTATTGATTTTCCATGTGTGCTATATTGGAGAAGGCACTAATTTATTTTTCTTTCTGCATGATAATTAATTTATTTACTGCATGATAATTAAGTAGCGCTACGTCATTAACAACTTCTCGATTATATAGAATTTATTTTTCATTATACCCGAGAAGGCTTCTTGTACAAGACATAAAAATATTCGTAAAAGGAGTTAACAATGAACAGAAAAATTAAGGGTTATTTAATTTTCAACGTTTTATCCAGCATATTCGAGTAGTCGACAAAATTTGTATCGTATTACTGGGAGTCTGCTATAATATGTCCAAAAAAACATTTTGAGTTCAGGAAAAACATCTCGATTCTAGGGGTTTGCGTTGGCGTGATTTTCATCACAAGTTAGGATTTTTCATCCCACGTTTGAACCTTGTTACCTAATTCTTCACGGTGGAAAAACATGATACGTTATTCCCAACGGTCTGTGCCATATCTTCAAGGAAGTCCTTCAGCTGAGTCCCTTCCAGGTGGAGTAACGAATAATCCGCGGGTATCGACTCACTCATGCACTCGTGCTAATGAACTTGAAATTTGCCAGCATGTTTTTGTTTTCACCAATTTTTTTTTCTATTAACTCTATGTAGAGTTTTTAAGGGAGCTCACTTAACATCAAAGAGAAAAGGAGAAATTTGAGATAATTAAATAATACAAACAAGTCCATAAGTAAGTTTTAGTTAGAGTAGGTAGAATTTTCCCCAAATATAAAGGACGAAGCGAGTTAGAAGCAAACAAAAAAGTTAGAAACAATTAAAATCATTGATTTCGAAATTAAAGATTCATTTTTTAAAGGAAGTGTCATGTTTCCTCTTCTTCCTTAAGCGTGAGCCTAATTTGACTATGAAAGTCTTCATCACATTCACTTCATATTCAAATAAGATTTTCATCATCATAATTTACCAATGCATTCAGTTTATTGTATAAAATTAATTTTTTTCTTTTTCTTTTTTTTATTATTCCAATGAAAACTAAGGCTTAATCTTATTCGTAGAATCTTATTTTATTAAACTTCATGCAAATATAATTCCGTGATGGGCCTATTCGTATACTTCGATCTATAAAACTCAGAAAAAGACATTGCAATCCAATTCCAAATTTCGCTGCCGTAAAAGCATCTCAGGGCCATTATTTTAATTTCCTTCTTTGCCAAGGTCTTCGAATCCTCGTTCGCCAAAAAAAAAATACATTCGTATGTGGCCCAATTTTCCTTCTGGCTGTTTAGATTTACTTAGATCAACGATTTTGAATGTTGGCACTTGATTGCTGAAACTTGGACGACGCAAGAGACTTCTTGAAGGACATTGACCTTATTACTTGCAGAGACTAATAAATTTTAAGTTTCTTGACCTTTTCTTTATAATAATAAAAACACTATTATTTCTCTTAAAAACATTTTCTGCATATTACACTGTGGTGATCTTAACTTTAAGCCAATTCAAAATATAAATTTCAAATATATATATATTTTAAAATAGTCATGAGTGTTCTGCAATATCCCAATGATAACCTACAACCTCTGACAATTAAGTTCGGTGAATGACGTCACACCCTAATCTGTGCGAGCTTTACGCGAGTAACAATGCATGTGAATACAAGCCCAGTCATTGTTTAAGCAAGTTCAGACAGGTCACGTTTGTGCGTGCAATGGTTTAGCAGATGCTCGTTTCTTCAGGTGAAGGTGTAGCGTGCGCACGTAACTGTGGATAATGGATCAAAGAGGAACACTGCCGTAATCGTGCAACAGTTTCTGGCCAACAAAGGGGTCGTATCCATAGCTCATCCACCTTATTCACCAGACTTGGCACCGGCAGACTTTTTCTTGTTCCCACGCCTGAAACGGGCCTTAAAGGGACACAGATTTGCGGACATTCCAGACATTCAAGCAAATGTGACACGTGAACTTAAAGCCATCCCTAAGGAGCTTCCAGGACTTATATACCCGATCCCAAAAGTGTATTGCCTTCCAGGGTGATTATTTCGAAGGACAATAAAGTAAACGTGGCTCTATCTGTTTTGCATTTTCTTGTGTGAACTCATTCACCGAACTTAATTGTCAGAGCTTGTAAAAAGTCTTTTAAGTTAATTAAGAATAATTCCCTTTCACGAGTCAAAATTACATAAACGATCAGAAAATATATATAAAACAGTTAGATTTATTCAAAACAAAACTGTATAAGAGCCTAAATAATAAATTAAATTTACAATTTATCAAGGAATGCAAAAAATTAATAGAGTTGTACAAAACGAAAACTAATAAGAAAAGTGTTTATTCATTAATTGCAGTTAATTGAAAACTGCTAAAGTATGATTCAAGTTTGAAAAAAAAAAACTGATTTTTTTAAGATAATATCCTTTTCAAAAGAAATTAAGTTTTTATAGTAGAATTTACCCAGCTACATTTCTCAATATAGCGAGTTCAACACAGTTAATCAAAAAAGTTTTGTACGTAAAAAATATTTTTCTCTATGTAATGCACTATTCACTTTTCAACACAGTCCTCATCCCTTTCCACGCATTTGCGTCAAAACATTATTAGTCGGATGAATCCGTCGGAGAAGAATTCATCGTGTCGAGGGTTGTTGTTGTCGACACCAGGATTGAATTTCACCTCGTCGTCAGAATGAAACTCATGTCCCTTAAAGTGCTCTTCCATATTTGGGAAGCGGTGAAAGTCGTAAAGTGCAAAGTCGGTGAGAAAGCGCAAAAAAGTCGGTATTCTTCTCCGACAGGTTCACCCGACTAGTCACGCATTGGCCCCAGTACGTGGAAAGAGATGGAGAATATATCGCAAAGCGAATAGTGCACTACATAGTAGTCAAATGTAAGTATTAGTTACAAAAAGAAATTTGAAAATCGGTTACCAAATAAAAAAGATCAATTACTTTTCGATTGAACCTCTTAACTTTCTTGCGTTCTACAGCTTGCATAAAGTAACTATAGGAAGATTTCTAAAACTGCCACATTCCGATTATGTTTACAAATTCCGCCCTTAATATTTTAAAATTAATGAAAAGAGTAATAACACTGTATAACATGAAAAATATCCTTTAGATGAAAATAAAGTAAATTTTCGGCTAGAAATAATGAATCTGTAATTATTTTTGTGTTTACCACGCACCATTTTTCAAAAAATCCACATTTTAGCTTTTTACTTATCTATATTGTAGCACATGTAAAAGTGCTATGTGACCAGTACCTCATTCTGAAGATCTTATACCTACAGCTCCAGATAAATATTCAGAGGAAGACACTCACGATGACCCAAACTATCAAGATCCTGACTTTCAACCATCAATATGTTCACATCATGAAATTACACAGGCAGAGCTTAACGATGGAATGGAAGTATGCTAGCCGAATATTACTGATCTGTTATCAGGGACACACCAACAGATGCCTACAAGAGGAAACGGCCAAAAAAATCACCTTAATGTTTATGTTTTCTATAATCAAGCCTCTGTTACACTTCTCTGAGAAGTGGGTCTCCTACAAAAACTATGTGTTGGGCCGCTTTGGTATATGAATCAAGCACTTTTTGTTTATACAGAATAACAGTTTCATCTAAAGGACAGAAAAAATATTCAAATTTGTTGTACAGTGTAATCACTTAATTAAACTTTGGAAAGGTTAGAATTTGTCAAATAATGACTACATAGCCATCCGAGTTGGCTAGATTCAAAGGTTTACTAAAGCTTTAAAGTTTCTTCAAAAACGGAAACAAAATTACATAAAAAACTGCCTGCAACAAGGCAACAGATTAATTTAAAATTATCTCAGCAATTATCTCAGCCGAATAGAAAAACAAAAGAAATAATTGAATGTTTTGAAGAAAGATTTCGCAAAGAACAAAGAAAATTTGAAAACAACTAAATTTCTGCTGTTCTCCATACTTCAGAACCACCAGAATATTAATTTTCCCATCTAGAAACATTCTAACATTAAAACACATTCCCCACCACCGATGAAATAAAGACTTCTTAATTCATGATGTCTGATGTAAGAAGAACATAGAAAAGCTTAACTCGAAACTAAAATACGTCCATTTCAACAACTAAGATTTAAGGCATCTGCAAAATATGGCTATGTTGAAATTGTTCGCTAGGCTAACATGATATTTAAAAGCTCCAAAACCAAGTAGTGGCTAGAAGCACGGCAACGTCCTGAAGTAAGAGTCCGGCATCCTCGTCTGCATCTATGGCTTCTGGCTGCTGGCTGTGTAGTAAGTTACTGGTAGTACCGATAAAAGAAATGGCACGTAAAATAAAGCAAAGATACCGGGTAATTCAGTCAATTTCTGACCATTTCATTCGAATGACGTGCATTAGGGATAAACAATTGAAAGAATATGAGCGCCATATCGAATTTCTAAATAGTTGGAGTTTGTATTGTTGCAACGGCGCTGCATGAAAATCGTATTGTTGAAAAATGGCGCCCGCTTTATCAACAGAGCAGAAATGCAAGGTTGTCGAATGGTATTTCGAGACAAAATCACCTGTAACTGTGCAAAGAAAGTTCCGGAAGGACTATAAGTGTCGAGACGCACTAGGGAGGCAAGCAATCATGGATTTTGTAAAGCAATTTCGTGCCATTGGATGTGTTAAAGGAAAGAAAAAAGGCGGGAGCGAAGCTCTGTTCGAACGGCCGAAGTTGTCGAAAATGTTCGCACAAGGTTGGTCGATTCCCCTGCCAAAAAATCTGTTCGCCGCCTATCCATTGCAGAAGGGCTGTCGTATACCACGACGTGGCGAATTTTGAGAAAGGATTTACACCTGCTCCCGTATAAGATCCATGTTTATCAGGAGTTAACAGACAGAAGCGACAACAATTTGCGATGGAGTTTGGAGTAGAAATGGAAGCCAATCAGAGCACTGTGGAAACCTGTGAGTGTCAGATGAGGCCTTCTTCCATCTGTCACGTGACGTTAATAAACACAACGTTCGTTTTTGGGGTTCCCAGCACCCTCATGAGATCCATAAGTCACCTCTTCATCCACGAAAGGTTATGGCTTGGTGCGTGATTTCCAAAAGAGGCATCATTGGTCCGTTCTTTTTTGAGGGCACCGTAACGTCACAGGCTTACCTTAACATGTTGGAAACCTTCTTCATCCCCGAGCTGCAAAGGAGGCGTATACCGCTTCGACATCAATGGTTTCAACAGGATGGGGCTAGGCCTCACACCACTAATGAAGTGCTAGACTTTCTCAATCAGAAATTCGGAAGTCGTGTCATTTCAAACAGGTTTTTCAGATCGATTCGGGGGTGGCTTTCTTTGGCCCCCTACGAGTCCTGACGTAAACCCATGTGATTTTTATCTCTGGGGGTTCCTTAAAGACAGTATGTTCACTACAGCACCAAAAACACTAGACCAGCTGCGACAAAGCGTCGTCGACTGCTTCACCCTTGTGTATGCAGAAATCCTGGATAGAGTTATGAACAACTTCACCATTCCGCTGCGAACAGTTCAAAACGTTCGTGGTGGCCACATTGAGCATATCATCAAGACTTTTCCACGGGAATATAAACTCCGAACTGCCTAAAATATCATACTGAAATATTAAGTTTGTAAACATTAATGGGTCAATAAATCATAGTACAGAAATTGACTGAATCACCCTGTATGTTTTCAACAAGGAGTTTAAAGTATTGATAAAAAATACAACTAAGGGCCGTTCTACCAACCTCGGATAAATCCTCAAATAGCTTTCCAAAGTTTAAACTTAAACCCTGTGTACCGCTTAAGTTGCGTTCTACCAACATTTTTTATCCCTCGGATAACTTTATCTGAAGTGTAGAGCACAAGCAATGTAAGGCGCACAGTGATTGGTCAGTTTGATATTTAGTGCTTCCATCTATCGTGAAAAAACAAAAATATTCATTCCAGTCAGTGCATAGCCTACAATAATAAAAGAAAGCCCTATATCGTGGAAAAAAATAAAAGTTTTTCCAGTCAGTATTGATGTTAAAATGCGGCACGGTAGAAAAAACAAACGCAAAAAACAAATTCAGCTGGAGAACTCAGACCTCAGAGACGCAAAACTTCCGTTTCGTTTCTCCTTTCGGGGGCTATGTTGTCGATCATTGAAAATGAAATACAGACAGGTAATCTAGATCAAATCTGCTGTTCATTTGCACCCTAAAACTTATTCCTACCGTCGTAGTTTAAAATGATAATTATATAAACACGAAATATTATGGTTTTGAAGGCATTTTGAAATCGAAGCGGACCGGAAGTACCGCCATTAACGTTCGTAAATTTGAGCGAAACGATTCACTATCCGAAGAATAAAGTGGTTATCCGACCTCTAGAGGACCGTATAAACTTTATCAGAATATCTTTAGTTATTCTGGTGTTATCTGAGGATTTATCCTATCTGAGGATGGTAGAACACCGGTTTGACTTATCTGAGCTTTATTCCAGTACTTATTCTATCTGAGGATTTATCCGAGGTTGCTAGAACCGGCCCTAAGGATTTATTGGTTTATTAGAACTTTTGGCGTCGACTACTAAAATCATTTTGCGTCTTTTACACAAGTTATATCTGTACGCAGCCTGGGACAAACACAAACATCCATGCCCACGGCGAGATTCGAACCCACGAACAGGCAGAGTCGAGAACTAGAAAGCCTACCCCCTAGCCCTCTCGGCCACCTGGCCGGCCTAAGGCATTTAAAATCATTTGATACTAACTCTCTTAGAGAAATCACAAGAAGAGATAAAACTACTTTTTAATGCATTTATTTTCGAATACAGACTCGTTAAATTTATTTCATACGTATATAAATTTATATGTGGTAAAACGAAAGCGTTAAATGTCAAGACTAGAAAGTTATTATACATTTCATTTTATTTCGGAGTCACTTCCAATGATCTCTTTATTTGCATAATTCATTCATCATCCTGTGCCTAGTTTCAACGAAGATAATTTCATCAACCAGATTGTTTATGGCTTCAGGTTATTCACAATATTAAAATGAAATACTCTGTAAGCAAAATGAATGGATGCTCTAAATAGATGGCCGTTTGAGAATCATGCGCGGAAATTTGCTTTGGACGATAATTATAAAAATGTTTTATAAACAAACAAAAATATCATACAAGTGCAGGAAAAAAAATAAAGAAATTTTCCCCGTTCAACAAGATAAGAGGATTGGCCTTGGAAAAGTTTGAAAGAAGGCGCCGAGACCCAATCATTTTCACCCCTTTTTTATCGCATTGTCAAGAGAATTTTCTGAATGGCTTGAGCTGGATCCACAAAGCCTGTTGTCAAAGCCAAACCGCTAAACTTAGCAAACAAAAAAGTGGATGGTTTTCCTCCTAGGTCCGCTTCTCTTCATTGATTTTACTAAAGAATAAAGCTTTACACTCAACTTGTGATATGGAGTAAATCTTTTATTTGATCTGATACTTCATTAAGCTCTTCTTATGCCAAAAATATCTCCATTTCTCTTTAGAAAGCCGGATGTAATTTGAGAATGCTTCAACTCTACAATGAAGCAAGAAGCACTCCTTGAATAGAAAGATGAGTTTCAACTTCAGATAAGAATAATCACCTCTATCCGCATCCATAATTTTTTCCTTCCTTAAACAAATGAGTTCATTAGATTAAATGAGATCGATAAATTAGAGCGATTCACTTGAATGTAAGAAATTCCCAGAACACTCATTCATGACTCTAAGCGTTTAAGTTCTTAATGTAGATCATAATTCTTTAAAATTCGCTCTCACTATCTTTATACAAGATTTCTTAGGGTGATTATAAAATCCTTAGATAATAAAAAAAAATTAATTATACAGGAGATACATTTCCTGAAATTCCTGATTAAGTTTCTGTTTCTTAGAAAGCCAGACATCAATTATGTTTAACTTACAAGGGGATCGCACGAATATGTCATCACGGATTTGGTTGAAATTTAAGGAGGTCAATTTACAACATTAATATAACTTCTGTATAAAAGGATTTGAATCAATGGCCTATCGTTTCGGAGAAAAACATAAAATGTTTTACGTTTACTATTGTAGTGCCAGGTAAGCCAAGTGAGAAGAAAGGTATTCAACTTAACAGCGGTGGCCCAGTGGCTAACGTGAGGCTCTGTGATTTCCTGGCCGGGATTCGATTCCTATCATTATTTTCATTTTTTTCATTATCTTTGTGTTTTTCGCCATTATTATTATTTGTTTGCACTTTGCATGTAACATTCATATGCATATGCAACGTCACAGGTCAAACAAATGCAAAATGCAGTGTACAATATTTTCATGTACGGTCTTTGCCGATCCGTGATGACATGTCGACGGTGACGATTGCGCATAGATCGTCGATAGTGCGAATAGATCTTTATCGTTTCTTTTTCATTTCACACGCCTAATTAACATCCGTTTTCGGTTTTCGGTTACTATGGAGGGAGGGAATGGGTGGAGGATGGATTTCTCATCGCACGTCATCACCGCAACGTCGCCGCCAGTCACGGATCGGCAATGACCGTCCGTGAAAATATAGTACAATACATTTTGCATTTTTTTTTAATCTGTGACATTGCTTATGTACGTGAATGTTAAAATACTCTACAATACAAGAATGCATTCTTCTATAAATGCATTGTGAAAAATAGAAGAAACAACTCTACTTGTATGCATATACTCACTTTTATAACTACTGTTTCAAATCCATTTATGCGACATACTCCTCAGATTTTTGTCAGAAAGGGCACATACGTACCCCTCCTAAAAAGGATCTACATGTGAAGGCATCCTTTTAACATAAACAACTTCGAAAAAATGGATACAAACTATTAGCAAAACGATACAAGTGACATAAAGCGGAGGATTAATTACATACGTGGACAAAATGTAATTAATCGGAGGTTATGAAATTCTGTGAGTAGAGGCATTAAATTTCTTTTAGAAAAAGAGCTTGATAATTGGTGATCCATAAATGCCAGAACAGGAGCCCAAAACAAAACGGATCACATAAGGTTGTTTCTCATATAGAATTAGGGATTTTAAAATAGATCTGCGATAGGAGGACGAACTAAAGTAATTTTGTCCTTGGTCCCTTTCGCCGGAGATTGAACATGCCATCTCGGAAGCTGAAAACCAATTAAGTTAACCATGCCGCTTTCCGCTTCTCATCAATTATAATTTGCAAAGAGAAGAAGTAACTGAAATCCCAGTAATTATAAACTTTCTTTAATAATACTCAAATAAAGGAAAGTTTAAAGGCGATTCTATATGTAATAAATCAATTATATGACAACGAATGTAAACATCAAAGTAAAAAAAAATTTAAATTCTGCTATGTTAAAACGCATGAAAAATAATTCTCTTTTTACGTTCCAATAAAAAAAAAGCAAACACTGATATGACTATTTAATCTTAATAAATTGCCCCATTAAATGAACTTTATAGCCTGTTTAATCGTTAAAAAACATAATAATTACTCGTTTGGGATTTAAGCAATAAAAATTTTTTGCACGATTAAATTCACTTTAAAGGCATTCCTAAATTTAATTAGACCAAACGATTTCAGGGGTCCGCGAATAATCGTTGATCACGTTCGACGAGGCTTTAATGATTCTCACAAGCAGTGAAATGCAAATGTCGTTGCTATTAAAAAAGGTCTAAAAATAAAATCAATAAAAGCAAGGATATTTCCTACTGATTGAGAATTCCAAAATTGAAGATAAGAAGAAAGATCAGGAAAAAACCGTATAAAATTTTTCAAATTATCTAATAATTGAAATTTTTAAAAAGATTTTAGAAATAATAATGTCTAATCAAATGTCTTCTTCCTGTTATACTTCTACCAGAAAATAAATGCCATCGTATAGAAGAAATTGGCACCTTCTGCAAGAGTTTGGAGATAGCTCCAACGACTTTGGATGGATATGTACATGAATTCTAAGATAATAGCATGTCAACGAATTTTTAAAACCTCAAAATTAGATTAAAGTTACGATGCTGATTCAACTTAACAAGATTTGTTGATATTGAACAGAGCAACACCCTAAAACTTAAATCTCGCATCTATCTTGTAAACCCGATTATCGTTGAAACTGAATAATCATGATTAACACAATTTGTCTGTATTCTGTTTTCTGAAAGAAAAGATATAGCTTAAGAAGCTTCTTATAGGCGAATTTTAGTAGCTGTCGAATTACAATTACTTAAACTTGAAGTCGGTAAGATTATCACGTACAAGTTTAATTGCTGGTTTGTCAGTTATATTTATTGGAATACTTTTGCAACGTCATGATGAGCGAAATTCAACTTCTTATGATTTTTAGGCAACAAAACCGAATATACAGTGTTTTTGAATGGTCCTGAATTTGCCTTGTTATAGCATTTGTTTTTGATTTGGTTGGTTTATTAGAATTTTTGGCGTCGACTACTAAGGTCATTTTGCGCCTTTTACACAAGTTATATCTGTACGCAGCCCGGGACAAACACAAACATCCATGCCCACGGCGGGATTCGACCCACGACCAGGTGGGATCGAGAACTAAAAAGCCTACGCCCTAGCCCAAGGTCAGTGGAAGAAAGGTCCCGCAATTCTTGAGCCAAAATTCACCGCTACTGCGCAGATGACGTCACCGGCACCAAGATCGCTCCCCAGTAGCACGCTTCTACATGATATTTGCCGCGCACAAGCATAAAAATTAATTTTACGATGCCTATCTACGATACAAATAGGCTAAAGATCAAACATGAGATCTTTCATATTATAGAATAAACATTATTTTGTTTATTCGTAAAAAACATTTTGATCAAATAAACTAATTCCCAACGTCAGCTCAGTGGTTTTATAATTTCTTAGCATATGTATATCCGAAAAGGCAAATATTGGAGAAAAAATAAAAAAGAAGGATTAGATTTTTTGAATGGCTTCAAAACACAAAAATTTCGAAAAACAATATTTTGAGTTATTTATTTATTTATTTATTTATTTATTTATTTATTCCAATGTAAGAAACATATAAATATATAATAAGATGAATTTCCCATGAGCACATAGTGCTCGTATATTCGGAAAAGCATCAAAAGAAAATAAAATAAATTAGTATATACGGTAACAACAATTAAAACTGATTAAAAACCATTAAATACTAATTGTTTTTGACAGTCATAATCCAATTTTTAAGTTTATATCTACATTTTCGTCCACCAGTACATAATTTTATTTCATTTGGTAGATCAAACAATTTTTTATAATTATAATCTATTTGATGGAAAACGAAAGAATGCTTTGGAATTTCAATTGGAATCGTCAGATTTTTAGAATATCTTAAATTATAATTAAAATGTCTGAAAATTGGCTGTTTCATTTTTACATAATTGCTTGTATATTTTGCCAAATTAAAAAGATAAAATTGATGAAAATTCATTATTTGATTTTTACGAAAATCATTATTGTTAACGATACAACGAGTCAGCATATTAAAAAGATTTATAATTGGTTTTAAATGAGTCACATAAGTTCCACCCCAAACTGGGATGAGATATTGTAATGTACTTAAAAAGAAAACGTTATATATTAAAATCAGATTTTTAAAAGTTAAGACAGTTTTTAATGATCGAATTATAAAAGTTATAGATCTTAATCTAACAAATGGGAATCCCATGATAAACGATAATCAATTGTAATACCTAAATATTTTGTGTGTTCGACATAAGTTAAGAGAGGACAGTGACTACATTCAAGATTATTAAATTTCAAATCATGATATTTAAGAAACAAATTCGTATTACAATCAGAGTGCAATTTAAAACGCATATATACAGATTTTTTTACATTTAAGGACATATTATTATTTGATAACCAGAAGTTTAATAATTTAAGGTCTGATTGGGCTTCTTTAAAATTTACTAAGGAGTTATAAGCTAAAGACGGTGCAGAATTTTATTGGTATCACAGCTATCAAGAGGGTATTTAAGCTATCTTTCTATTAAGTTACTAAAAGCTCCTGAAGTACTGAAAGACATTTTTGAAATTTCCATGGTTCTAGTTTAAAAATAGAACAAAAAATAATAACCAACGTTTTTCAGCTAGCTTTAGATCAAAGCGTTAGAAAAAAGCGTTAGACCAAAAAGATTACATGTTAACACATGAAATTATACATAAATTTGTTAAGTCGAGAACTTATACTAGATTAAGAGATATGAACCGCAGAATAGAAATAAAAAAAAAAAAATTTTAAATAAAAAAAGATATTGTGTAGGCAGATTTTTAAAGCATTTTATTACAATTTATCATCTGTGTTTTTCTTGCTCTTACAATTTCTTTTCCCATTAGATTCTTCAATTACAATGTTTTTAAATGCAGGCAATGCTGTGCTCGGTACCCGTGACGTCATGTTGCTTCCCCGTGGTGAAGCCCACCCTGCGCACTGCGAGACCTTATATTCCACTGACCTTGCCCTAGCCCTCTCGAACACCTGGTTGGACATTTGTTTTTGATAACAAGTGTATTGTCTTGGTATATCGTAGAAATAAATCACACAGTTTGCAACTCCTATACGCTTTAACGTTAATTTTGTCTACTCCAGGACACCTTCAAATCGTTATAACTCTAGAAAGAAGCGTTTTCGACTCTATGTTCCTATGACATTATATGCTTGTTTTGTCCCCTGAAACATATCCTGAAAGTTTTTACAGACCATTCAGAAACACCCTCTATACTTGGTTCGCGGGTCGTATGCTCTTTAATCCTAAATTATGTAAAATCCAAAATTGTCAATGTTGTATTCAAATTACAGAAATCATAAATAAATTACAGAAATCATAAATCAGAATTAATCAAATTACATTCTATAAATATAATACATATTCTCTGGCAGTATATAATAATTTATTTAGGCGTAAACTTTTTAAACTCTATTTGCATATAAACAGCTTTTCATTAGCATAAGAACAGCAAAATTCAAGTAGTATTGCTCTGGAAGGAAAAAAAAATAATCTTTACGTTGTCGGGTGATCTTTACGGGTGATCTTTACCTTGTCGGTCGGAAACCGAAGGTTGTTCCAACCTATCCTCTTTTCCTAAGGGCTTTGAGCCAACTCTTCCGTATGTAATGTAAATTCTAACTGCGTAATCGACGGTCACGTGATATTTAAATCCGTGAAAATAATTCCATCTCCAGTGAAATCGTTTTACTTCTAAATATATCTTGCTCGTAAGTAAAAAAACAAGGAAAGAATCGATGAAAAGGTTTCTTTTCGATTTTTTCATATTCGACTTTCTATTTTCGTTTGCTGAATCAGTCTGAGATCACATTGCATAAGGCAAAACTGAAAAATAAAAAATAAAATATTCCATGATTATTTCTAAAACAATATTAAATGTCCATTTCGAACGACATTTTTGAGAAGTATTCGTTAAATCGAATTTCACCTTTGGATCCATGTGTTTGCAATTAAAATCTTTATAAAAACAACTGATTTAATTCCCAAATTAATGTTTTCAATTCGAAGGAAACAAGAAAGGGAAGTTCTCTTTGTGCCCTGTAGCGGCGCGTTTGAAACTTTAGCGTAAACACCATTGTTTGGATGGTTAAGTAGTTTACATGAATTCGGAGAAACCGGTATTTTTCTTAATTGCGTATGCTGCTGTTTTATTTCATTTGAAGCAAGGACACCTAGAAACGCACTCATATTTTCCTCACTACTGGTTTTATTGCTGAGTAGCTAAGTGAAGCGAAATTCTGCACTGTTCGTTTTTGTTTTAAATGTAATCGAGTCGGCGTGTCCAGTTAAACTTCCTATTTCAATTGTTAGACATTGCTGATTCTACTTTGGCAACAATGTCTAACAATTGAAATAGGAAGCTTAACTGGACATGCCCACTCCAACTTTCGTTGGATAGAGTATAGTAATAAGTTAAAGTGAGGCAAGACAGACCTGTGGGACTAGATGGATATTTCTCTGTTAAGTTCTGCCAAATTCGCAATTTTCGTAACTAACCTCTTCATGTCTAGTGCCTTGCATTACCTGTTTGTCACATCCTGTTTCGAAGAAGCAACACTGAACATCGGCTGAGTGAACGATTTTGTCGTGTTCAGATCTAATATTAGCTTCTAATCAACAATCTTATTGTCATATCTAGCATATCTATTAAGAAGACGATGAGCCTTTAATTAAGCTTTTAATGTCGAATCAGGAAATCGATTTGTATCATGCATACCAATGATCCGTTCCGCCCCCGCCAGATAATTCATGGAATCACATTCTATTTTGATAGACATGATGTCTACTTTTCATTTCTGTGTGTTTTGGTTTTATTAAGCAATGGTACGACATTACCAGAAAAAATCAAGTTGTCAGCAAATGAAATGATTTAAATGGGCCTTGGAAGCTGTAAGCACAAATGTAAACTTTGAGCGCATGACCACTGTGCAGATGTAACTGAAAAAGAACAAAAATTTCATTTATAGAACATGCAAAAAGCGATAATTTAAACGAACTTTTTAGTTGTTTTTTTCAATCTCTGTGTTCAGATAATTCTGTTGTCTTTTAGCATTCCATTGGTTCTTTCTTTGAATTAAACAGTCATTATCTTTAGTAAATCCGTCTTGTCCCACTTTCCCCTACTTATATAACATAATATTATGAGAAAAAAAGTTCTTTTTCAAAACACACTCCTATTATATTTTATAATATCGCTTGTAGTAAAGAGTTCAAGCAAAAATTGTTGCTCAGACTAAATAAACCATTAAGGAATGACATAACCAAGTACCGAAACGTTATACTAAACCATTCGCGGAACTATATTTTTTAACATTGTAAGGCCTATGTTAACATTGTAAGTTTCTAATGGGTCATAAATACACCATTACACCACGTACCTTTAAACTAATGTCAACTATCATTAATTTTACGTTTTATTCATTCATGACACATCATTCCTAGTCGTTTGATATATTACATGCCATATTTTAGCATTGAAATTCCAATGAGCCATAATGGTTCCACTAAACCAGGTTCCTTGAAACCAATTTCGACTACCACAAATTTTACGTTATGTTCATTCATGACATATCATTCCAAGTCGTTTGTTTTATTACATGCCATATTTTAGCATGGAAAGTTCCAATGAACCATAATGGTTGCACTAAACCAGAATTGTTCCACTAAACCAGGTTCCTTGAAACCAATTTGGACGATCAATTATTTTACGTTATATTCATTCATGACACATCATTCTAAGCCGTTTGATATATTACATACCATATTTTAGCATTGAAAGTTCCAATGAACCATCATGGTTCCACTAAACCAGGTTCCTTGAAACCAATTTGGACTATCATTAATTTTTCGTTATATTTATTCATGACACCTCATTCCAAGTCGTTTGATATATTACATGCTATATTTTAGCATTGAAAGTTCCAATGAACCATAATGGTTCAACTAACCCAGAATGGTTCCACTAAACCAGGTTCCTTGAAACCAATTTGGACAATCATTAATTTACGTTATATTCATTTATGACATCATTCCAAGACGTTTGATATATTACATGCCATATTATAGCATTGGAAGTTCTAATGAACCATCATGGTTCCACTAAACTAGGTTCCTTGAAACCAATTTGGACTATCATTAATTTTACGTTATATTGATTCAAGGCACTTCATTCCAAGTCGTTTGATATATTACATGCTATATTTTAGCATTGAAAGTTCCAATGAACCATAATGGTTCCACTAAACCAGAATGGTTCCACGAAACCAGGTTCCTTGAAACCAATTTGGACTATCATTAATTTTTCGTTATATTCATTCATGATACATCATCACAATTTGTTTGATATATTGCATGCCATATCTTATCATTGAAAATTTTTGAGGGTGTCATAAGGGTACCATTAGAGCACGTGCCAATGTTTCGATTACAACCATTTTCAAAATGGTTCATTTCATATTTATCAATTGGCCGAAATAGTAATCTATATTCGCTTGTATCTCGTCATTACGATTCGTTTGACAGATTACTTTATACTTCTCTCCATTGAAAATTGCTAGGTGGGGTCGTGAAGGTACCACTTGTGCACGTACTATTAAACCGATTTAGATAATATTTGTGAATGGTTCGTGCCATATACCATATTCATCGACTGACGAAAATAGTAATGAATAACCGCTTCTATCTCGTCATTACGATTTCTTTGATATATTACTTAATATATCTTCCCATTGAAAATTGCTTGGCGGGAAAATAGAGGTACCATTTGTGCACGTGCCAATGAACCGATTTAGATAATATTTGTAACTGGTTCGTGTCATGAACCATATTCATCGACTGACGAAAACAGATTTTGAAAATCTTTCATAACCTCGGAGGAGTTTGAGTTACAGACAGACAGACAGACAGACAGACGGACAGACAGACAGACGGACAGACACGTTTCCCCACACTGATAGCATAAAGCACCTTTCGATACTTAATAATGGTCAGGCAACTCTTCAGTGTCGTCGCCTGTCTTTGCAACAATAAACAACGGATACATTTAACACTCGTCATAACGAATTGTTTGTTGTGGCAATTGGAGAATTCGTAGTAATGAATTAGTACCATTAGAACACGAACCAGTGAACCGATTTGAAAATGCTTTTCTTTGCATTGTCATCGATCCTGTGTACGTATAAATCAAGTTTCAGCTTCCTAGCTTGTCGGGAAGTTGGTTTAATATTGATTATAAGATTTGATCTGGACAGACACACAGAAAAGAGAGCTAAATAAAAGTGTGTAATAAGATGATGGTGCTGGTAATTTATAGCCTGTGATGACGGTGATAGCACCGAAACGCGATCGCTCTCAAAAGATTATTGTATTTCGTTTACTAGACCTGTTCTTTCCTTTTCATAAAATAAGAGATGTGTAATAATAGTTTTCAGTGCTTTTAAAAACACTTTATGACGTAATTTTTGCGATTCAAGGTGTCTATTCAAAAGGAACCCGAAAGAAATAAAGTACCGTAAACAGCGTTATTCTGCACATCCGCGGGTAACTGCACAAGGGAATTCAAACATTTATTGCTCTTATTTTGTGTTGAATGATTTGTTTTTACAATAAGATTGCATTAATACAAAATCATTCAACACAAAATATGTTTTTTGAGAGCAGCAAATGCTTGCGTTCTCTTGTGCAAAGTTACCATCGCATGTGCAAAATGACCCATGTTTACGATAGCCTAAATCCTTAACATTAACTCAGCGAAAAAATAATAGAGACTGTACATAAAATCCCTGACCTATTTTAAACTTTAAGGGAGACCCGTGTAATTTGGACCATCGTGTAAATCGAACCAGCCTTATTTTGCACATTTGCACGTTAGATAGCGCCACTCTCCTGATTGAAAAATGATCATAGCCCTTACCTAGAAGCGTATGAATAACACGGGTTGTATTGCTTGAGTTTTTGGTGAAAATGTATCAAATTTTCTCTTTTGGTACGGTCTCATATTAGTTTGAAGTAAGATAGTAATCATGTATGTAAGTATAAGTGTCAGTGCCGGTATGTATCAGGAATGGATTAAAGAAAAGGGGTCTATGTGCTTGTTAATAGGTACGGTTTTAGTTGGAAAGGTTTTGAAGGTTGGTCGCCATTTCTGATTTTAGAATTGTTGGCGTGTTGGGTAATTTAGATCTGATGTAGTTTGTCTAAATTTTGTAAACTTTGTGGCGAGTCCTTCGATGAAAACTGGATACAATGCGAAAAATGTCTAAGCTGGGTCCACGAAGAATGTGCGTCTGTGGGCAATGCTCTCTGTTACTTTTGCGACACCTGCAAATAACTATCTTACCTTTTTTCATCGTTTTAATATTTGCTGATCATTTGTATTTTTCACAGTGCACTGATAAACACATAAATTAAAACAAAGTTTCTGCTATTAGTCGGCCTATTGTGGAAATTGGTCCACCTGGTTCAATTTACACTACCCGTTTCATACCTACATAAAAACAGTGCACCAAAAGATAGCCCGAAATGTCCACTATATATCTACGTTTGAAAATTGGAGCTACGTCATTTTGAATAGCAATTACAGCCCTTTTCCCTTAGGGGGGTCCAAATTACATGGGCCTCCCTTAATATCGTGAAAATTATACAAAAAATGGAAACTAACAGAAATTTTTATAATTTTGTTTAATTCACAACTCAAAAAGAATTGTTTTCGTATGGCTGTACCCGTTCGGAAGCATCACTACAACGTCAATATAAACAAGCGCATAGATTTTTTCAGGCCAACAACAGCATCATAGAAATCCATTTGAAATGCGGCGAAAAAGTTCCAAGTGTGACAAATTAGCAAATAGAAATCTACGGAACTTAATGAACTTAAAAGGCAAATCAGCAATAGGGTTGATGCTGTCATGCTTGCAAAAACTTTGTAAAAAGTCGAATGTGTTCGTGAAATACTCAGCGCGATAATTGGTGCACATGTACAGTTTTCGTGATATTAGAGGCTGAAAAGGTCAAGAATTTTATCCAAAAAAAAAAGTAGAAGCTGTAAATGAAGTTGCACAAATTTCGTCAGAATTTTAGCTATTATTGCAATCCTGTTTCAAAATTGAATTTTCCCCCTTGACTTCTTTATAATAATTAAAAAAAAAGTCATTATTTCTCTAAGCTTTATTCCAACTGAGCTGCTAAAGCACAAACGAGATAACTCACTTTTGTGATTGCTTTGCTTAAACTTTAAAAAAATGTGAGTATTTTTTCGTTAAACATAAAAAAACTAAATCCCACTTCCTTCTTAAAATGAAAAAAATTTTTTCTTCCGGATCCGATAATGCTCTGACTTATTTGCCCCTTTATAAGAAAAATCCCCACAGTCATGCTTTTTCTTGCTTAAAATACATATTTTATGGAGCAAAGTGAATTATACTTCAGATAAAAGAAAGGATATTCACGGTAAACGTACTTAACCGTAGTCTCTAAGAGCTTTTGAAATAACCGGACTGCTTTAACCTTATTAGCAGATTTCTTCATTGTAGAGGCATAAAACAAAAAGCAAATCCTTGTTAAAGCACTTGATGTAGGAAACTCTTGATAAAATTTATAGTTGTTGAGGAAACCTAAAGTTGAACCTCAGCTTTTTAAAATGTTTATTTTGAATATCTCATATAAAATGCTTACTTGCCATTTCCCTTTTTATATGCAGAAACATAATAGTTAAATCTTTTATATTCTTTCATGAACAGGGGCAGCTTGACAACATCAATTCTAACACTATCCAGTCATTCCGAGAAGCTCTTATGAAGATAATGTTGACATCTGGTAAGATTACGAGCAAAATAAATAACATTTTTATCATGCCAACTTTGTAGGAATGTTGTAACACTGAAAATATTGCAGGAGGACATCTATTATATTATAATGGGCTAGAAAATCCTAAGCCATGAAATGTGTTTAAATTTTAGAAAACTGCAGGTGAGATTGGAGATATTCTGAAAGCTTGATGATAAAATTAAATTTATGTGAACATCATTACATTACATTAAAAATCATTACATCACGGAAAGGCATAAAAAAATACTACTCTGTTCAATTAATTGAGAAGTGTTTTTATCTCTTGAAATGAACTTTTATTTTAGTTCCGCTATATGCATTCCAAACTTCATACCAATTTTTCAGAATTTCAAAAGAGTAAAGTTTCCCCTTAATTTCTATCTCCTTTGTTAACAACTATCTACCTGCATTCAATTATCAAGGAAATTTTAATTAAGTTTATTACATATCATTAGGGTACAATACAAAGTTTTCTTTTTATGCTTTCATCAAACTCTGCATATTTTAATTAACCTTTGCAGAAATTTTTGATCGAAACTGAATTGTTCATATGAAAAGGGGAAAAAATGCCATAAAAATGCTAATAACTAAGGTGTAGGCTTTTTAATGTTTGAAAATAGCAATTGTTAAGAAAGGACAAAAATTCAATGCATAACATTTAAGGAACCTATTCTTCCCCGTACACATTTGAATTCCTAATAAGAATGGCAAACGATAACGGGTAATATTAAAAGGTTCGATCAGGCAATTAATATATCGAAGGCAGAAAAGTTTTCAGTTTTCAATTTTCCGAGGTGAAGTGTCCCTCCTTTAGAATAATCATGCTTTTTTATTCTGACAGCTCATTCAGTTTCGAATTACTTTTAATAAGTCTGCCGACCATATAAGTATTAAATTTTACAGCATGAGTCAGTGTCAGAACGCTAATACTATGAAAAGTATCAGCCGTTTAGTTTGGCTAAGAAATCAAGTTTTTGAGCGCGTCGATATCTGGGTCATTTGCGCCCTATTTTAAGTCTAATCTTTTAACAAGACCAGGAAAAACAAACTTGACAGGGGGGATTTGAAGCCACAATTTGACACACTCTAGAACTGGAAAGCCTAGTAACGGATTTTGTCGTCTCCGGTCTGTTACCCTGGTGTTAATATCACAAATCGACTATAAGTATAAACTCACATTCACACAGTGAAGAAGACTTAGATCTATAGCGGTATTATCACACAGATTGTAAAAATAGCTTGTAATGTTTGTCTTTTTTTGTAAATAAAAGGACAAAAACAGTGGAAATTCTCCGATTTACGAGTGGCAGTCAAAAAGTTCCCAGAATGATGGTATAGCACTCTAATGGTAAAACAAATTAATATTTTATCATGCGTTCTCTTTATACGCCGAAATTAATTTCAAAACAACTGATGAAGAAGTGCCCATAAAACCAACTGATTAATTTAACATTTCCAAACAAAATAAAAAAGCTAGTGTATATTTCATATAAACATTTGTTGCATAAAATAAATACATTGTTAATTGACATCGCTTATTATCATATTCGGCTAGTCACCTAAAACTTGTTTACACGATGAAATGATACTGGTCCATGTGCCCGTGTCAAATCCACACAATTTTCAGCAAATATTTATCTCACTCTCTCAGATTTGGATGAAACTTGGCACAGAGATAGTGTTTGTATAGGGATAGAAAAATACCATAGCTTTCAAAAATATCAACCCGTTTTGAAAATATAGCCCTGCAAAAGTCAAAATAATCAGTAAAAAAAGCCTTGACCGACCTATTTTCAAAATGACTTAGAAGCTTTCCTAATTGAGCTAGAGAGCTGGTAGGTGCTATTTTCCAGCAATTTTCAAGACCATTTTATTTATTTTAAAATTTTTAATAAGGATCGCTGCAAAAAAAATTTTAAAAATTTAAATAATACTTTATATAATACTGAAATGATTGTGTAAATTTGAAAGTGGGATCATGATGGGCTGATGTTAAAATATTTGATTGAATACAGCATTCATGGTTAAAAACACATAATTACATATTGCAAACATGGTTCACGTCTTAGGAAATTAAAAAAAATAAAAAATTAATCATTTTGTTTAAGATGTGAAATTAATTACATTTATTTGTATAAATATGAAGTAAATAAATACCAGATCATGTAAAATAATTTTTTAGTTTTTTGATTATTCCCTAAGACGTGAACCATCTTGTAATACCGTATGTAATTATGTGTTTTTTAACCAGCAATGCTGAACTCAATAAAATATTTTAACATGAACCCATCAAGATCCCACTTCAAACTTACATAATCATTTCAGTATTATGCAAATTATTATTTAAATTTTTTGAAAATTTTTGAAGTGGCGCATTTTAAAAAATTTAAATTTAATTAAAATAAATTCCACTAAATCCTAACTATGTTATAGATCATTGAAAAGGTCTTGAAAATTGCTGTAAAATAGCACCTACCGCAGCTCTCTAGCTTAATTAGGAAAGCTTCTAGGTCATTTTGAAAATTGGTCTGTTCAAGGTTTTTGACTGTTTTTTTAAACTTCTGCAGAGCTATATTTTCAAAAAGGGTTGATATTTTTGAATAAGACTTGGTATTTTTCTATTCCTATATGAACATTACCTTTGTGCACAGTTTCATCCAAATCTGACCCCATACGAAATGTATTTTTTCTCGAATTAGTTCTGTTATATTATCTTTCATGAAAATATACCTTTCTTTTACAGGTCTCCAAAGACAATTAGAAAATTATATCTACCATCTTCTGCAATTGAATCCTCATTTACATGCCCCGTGGATTCCCCCAAACAATCACAAGGAGCCACTGGATTTTATTAGAAAATGTCAGGTATGAATTGAAGGGTTGTTAATAACACTGGTCAACAAAACTTAAGATTTTTCTTGTGACAAAATGAAAGTGAGTGATTTTTGGTAGTATTTTTTCTGCTAATTACGAAGATAATTTCTAAATTTCTCTAGCACGCACAGCTTTCTTGTTTTACAATGAAACATTTTTAAATCATTCAGTGTTTGGGGCCTGGTAAATTTCCTTGCGGCCCCAAAATATGGATACTTTAACAATGTAGCCGCCTCTCTTCACTCCCATTACTTTAACATAGAAGTCTCGATGTGCATAACTTGGAAACATGACGTGATAGAAAAAATCTAAAAGCAGATTCGGATTTTACCTACAAATTACTCTAAGAACACTTTGTGTGATCTTAGTCACAAAATGTGTGTTGACTAGTGTAATCAGAGTGAATTAATTATACTCAAATGCTCTAATGCTTTTATGACAGGCATGAGATTTTTATAAGAACAAACGAATCATCTTCTTGGAGCATAGGTCGGCAACCTACGGTTCGCCAGTCAAAAAAAAAAAACTCGTCCGTATTTCCTGAACGAAATATTGTATCTATCAGGCTCGCGTGTCCGGAAAAATTCTATCTAGTTTTGAGTGCAGTATTTTGGCAACTGATAACTGCAATAAGTAAAACTATCACTTATATTGCTATTAGTATTTTCTATATATCTTTTCCGTAATTTTATATTATAGTCATGCGTGTCTGCAGAAAGATGAGAAAAAAGTGGACCGAAAAGCATTTTTTACTCAGCATATTAATATATTCTAAGGTTAATTTGAAACCCTAAGTTACTGATGGCCATTTCGAAACGTTTTGCTTCTGACTTCATCCGTTCTGTCAAGTGATGTTGAAAAGATTCGAACTCGAAACTGCTAATTGTTGGATTCAGTCATAAGATGTCAACAGGAATAAATTCTAATAGAAAAATCCAAAGAGAATTTCAACCGAAAATTAGCCGTTGTTTCATAAATTTTGACATGGCTAATGTGGGTATCCTATTTCCTGGAATGGCGAAATTCAGCTTACGAAGCCACCAAACCAATCAACGCAGAAACACTGAAACAGACACCACTATTTGTAGAAATTCTAATATAATAACATTTTGCTTCGGCAAGGTTGCTGGCCCTTGCTCTAAAGTCAATTCTCTCCATTTTACTAGAATAAAAATCATCCTATTTATCCGTAATTGGTTCTTATTAAGTAGGTGCAGCCATTTGATATGTTGCTCCTACCGTATTTTATTCTTAAAGACTTCTTTAGTAATTCAATATTGAAGAGAAAATATGAGCCGTGCAAAAGCTCCGCCTGAAAACACCCAAGTTAGCTTCTCCATGTGGCACCAACGGTAAAAGCCTCAAGAAATTTGTAAAGATTTGTTGTATATGTAGGCATTTCGACATAGTGGCTTCTGAAAACTCCGTCAGGACTCAATGGACAATGCTCTCATGCAGAACTTGAAATTGGGTGAGGTTTCGCAAAAATTTTCTTCGACAAAAAGGGGTCGTGAACAAAAAAATGCTTAAAATGCACTACTCTAAAATAAATTCACAAGGCCTCCCGGTTCGTCTGGGAGGGCGAAGGGTATATTACTGTTGATGTAGCCTTCGGGAAACTTGGCAGCAAGAGTGACTTATCTTACGGACTGTCACAATTGCCGTTCGGATGAACAATTTGATCTTCATGGATTCTGGCGATAGACTTGGCTCAATAAAATAAGAATTACGTTGTGTTTAAAATTTATGAAGATTAATAATTTAAAAAATCACTTTTACACAACATAAAAAGAAAATTCTATAATGATGAAGGTTACGACGATTCGAAACAAAAACTTGTAATTCTCCTTATTCGTCAATGTATCTCGTTGTCAGTAAACTTAAATAAAGGAGGTAACACATTAATTAAGGAAATTTATTGTCAGTTTCATTCACTAAATTTTTCGAATGCAACTACAATTATCTTCAGGTGATTAAGTAAACTAATAAGTTAAAATCAAATGTTTCTGTAAATTTATTTATTTGTAATTAACAAGACAATTATCCGAGTTTGATAGTAATAAGTAAGTCTCTGGCATATATCCTGCAGAGAATATTTCTTATTTACTATCCAGGTCAAGAACTTTAGTAGCCATATAGGCTGCAACTGTTATTAATATAGCCAATAACAAAGTTCAAATGACTGAAAAAAATGCCCCAAATGAAAATGCAATTAAATAAAGTTCTTATATTACTATAATTCCAGAAAATAAAAGCTGCATTATCCATCCTTTCACGTTTCGGATTCTCAGCTACTGCTTCTCTTTTTTCTCAGAGTGCAAGCCTTGGTGCAAAACAGTGCTTTCATCGACATTACGTTAAGAACACAATCAGATCGATATGGCTCAGAAAGGAAATGTTCTTTCTTTATGGTCTCCTGGTAGAAAAATTTCAGAAAAGCAATACACAAAAGTGTTCCAAGAATAAGACTTTCGAATCAAGAAACCTGACATCTAAACAACGCCGGAAGAAATCACAAATACATTGTGGAAACTCAACTCTCCGTTAATCAAAATAAGCTAGATTACGAATTTTTCTCAATACCTAGAATTTGTAGAGCTTGCCCAATACTTAATAAGAAGAATACTTTAATAAAAGCGAGTCAACATTCAAATATAAATATATAAAATAAATGAGAAAATTCACTATTTTCTAAAATTCATTATTTTACTATTTTATTATTTATAATCAAAGAATATTATGTAGACTTTAAAGTAATACTATAATTCCAAATTAAAATGTGATAAGTTATTGTAAGGAATGTGGACTTAGTGATCACCAGCAATAATAACTAAGTTGTCAATTCGGTATTTAACTCTTCTCTTTCAAAATAACTAGATAATGGCGACAAGCGAAGCAATTGTGTGTTCTATCATTAAAAAGCATATACCAACAATATGCTGTATTACTAAGTTCATATTCCTTATTATTTTTTACATTAACATAAGACTAATATTTATTAAATGATAAGTTTGATTTATTTATTTATTTATTTATTTATTTATTTATTTACGAAGAAGAAAATATTATTACACTGGTCCCGATCCCAATAGCCTGACATGTTGGTCTTCGGTGGGAATATTGATTTATCTAGTTACAGTATAAACTGAAAGATTACTGTATACTATATTGTTGACATGGAAGTATTTATATAAAGGCCAAGTTAATACAATATGGTCTCATGAAATTATTACAAGTAATATAAAGAGTTGTTAGAGGAAGTGCAGAGAAAATTCAATTAGTAAAAAGGGTAACTAGTATTAGCATGTGCACTGTTAATTAAAAGGGAATTTTTCAGTAATTTCTTGAAAGATGAACTTGTAGGGGAAAGATGAAGTTTATATCCGTTATTTAAAGTAGATTGTTAAAATAAACTATCAATATAAAAGTTCAACATTTCTTCAACTTTAACAAATCCTTCCATTTCCTTCTACGAAAAATTTTTTTCTGCAAAAAAAAATTCATCTCTTCCAAAAACTGAATCACATCTCATACAAAATCGAACTATGATTGGTAAACCGTACATTTTAATTTATTTTATTTTTATCTACTTTTCTATTATACGAGGGTATATTGAAAAGTAATGCCTCCATGGCTGTAACTTTTTTATTTTTTAACCGATTTTCAAAATTCTTTTTTATCTGATACTTACATTTGTCCTCTATGTAATGCACTATTCACTTTTCGACATAGTCCCCATCCCTTTCCATGCATTGCGCCAACGCGTGACTAGTCGGGTGAACCCGTCGGAGAGGAATTCCGGGGTTGTTGTTGACACAAGGACCGAACGGCAGGTTTCGCCTTGTCGTCAGAACGCAACTCATGGCCCTTAAAATGCTCTTTCCTCTTTGGGAAGTGGTGAAAGTCGCAAGGTGCAAAGTCTTTCATTTTTGAATTGCAGTTTTTCATCTTTGAACAGTAGGCGCTGCAACCCTCTCTTGGTGTGTGGCGATCGTGTGCGGACGGGCGTTATCGTGCTGCAGAAGAGGATCCAAAGCTGCCATTCAATCCTCGTGTCCACGACAACCCCGGAATTCCTCTCCGACGGGTTCACCCAACTAGTCCACGCGTTGGTGTAATGCATGGAAAGGAATATGGACTATGTCGAAAAGTGAATAGTGCGTTACATAGAGGACAAATGTAAGTATCAGATACAAAAAGAATTTGGAAAATCGTTTAAAAAATAAAAAAGTTACAGCCATGAAGGCATAACTTTTCAATATGCCCTCGTAAATTATAAAAGATAATTCCACTTAATCTACTAATATAATCTACTAACTAATATCCTAGACTTTTTAAATAAAATTTTGCAATATCTGAATGTGAATATACAGTAAAAATGAACATATGAAAAAGCTTAGAATTAAAACAGTAAAAATTTATATTGATAAACCGAAAAGAGTTCTTTTAAAATGCTCCCAATGGACGGCCCTCTCCAACTATGGCACAGTTAGCCTAAATGAATTCTTGGCCACGTAATCTTTCATTAGACGTAAATTCGCCCTGCTGTGATGAACTTGTATTCCAGGATACAACAGAAAATGAGAATGTTATGTTCTAAAAACTATCGATTCTAAGAAAAGCCTGAACAAAAGGAATTCTACGCGCTGTTATAAATTCCGACGGCTTCTCACTGATTCTCAGAAGCAGTAGACTTCAGCAGCATGCTCACGACCATTACGCGAAAATTGAAATTATGATCAGAAGATTAAAAAGCCCGAAGAACATTTCATTTCACAAGAGGGTGGTTCTCGATGTAAACATGCAAGCTGTGTGTCCTCAGAAAATGAAATTCACATTACCGTAAAAAATCATGATAAATATGAAAAGAAAACTATCAGTTTTGAGACTAATTTACTACATGTCTTCATGAACATTATGTATAAGTATTTAATTGGTTAAAATATTTTCTCTTATTTTTAGCACATTTTCATAGAAATGTGCTTATGTGCTCGGTTTGTCCAGCTGTCCGTCCGTCCGTCTGTAGACACAATTCCTACAATACATTGCGTTGCAATAGAGACAGTGCAAGTATTGAATTGCTGGAAAAAAGGATTATACTTGCATTGGGGAATATGCGAGTTGAGCAAATACAGGGTGATTCAGTCAATTTCTGACCATTTCACTCGAATGACGTGCATTAGGGATAAACAATTGAAAGAATATGAGCACCATATCGAATTTCTAAATAGTTGGAGTCTGTGTTGTTGCAACGGCGCTGCATGAAAATCGTATTGTTGAAAAATGGCGCCCGCTTTATCAACAGAGCAGAAATGCAAGGTTGTCGAATGGTATTTCGAGACAAAATCGCCTGTAATCGTGCAAAGAAAGTTCCGGAAGGAGTATAAGTGTCGAGACGCACCTGGCCGGCAAGCAATCATGGATTTTGTCAAGCAATTTCGTGCCACTGGATGTGTTAAAGGCAAGAAAAAAAGGCGGGAGCGAAGCTCGTGTTTGAACGGCCGAAGTTGTCGAAAATGATCGCACAAGGTTGGTCGATTCCCCTACCAAAAAATCTGTTCGCCGCCTATCCATTGAAGAAGGGCTGTCGTATACCACGACGTGGCGAATTTTGAGAAAGGATTTACACCTGTTTCCGTATAAGATCCATGTTTATCAGGAGTTAACAGACACTGGAAGACAGAAGCGACAACAATTTGCGATGGAGTTTGGAGCAGAAATGGAAGACAATCAGGACATTGTGGACAACCTGTGGGTGTCAGATGAGGCCTTCTTCCATCTGTCAGGTGACTTTAATAAACATAACGTTCGTTTTTGGGGTTCCCAGCAACAGCAACCTCATGAGTCACCTCTTCATCCACGAAAGATTATGGCTTGGTGCGCGATTTCCAAAAGAGGCATCATTGGTCCGTTCTTTTTTGAGGGCACCATAACGTCACAGGCTACCTTAACATGTTGGAAACCTTCTTCATCAATCAGAAATTCGGAAATCGTGTCATTTCAAACAGGTTTCCAGATCGATTCAGGGGTGGCTGTCTTTGGCCCCCTACGAGTCCTGGCCTAAACCCAGGTGATTTTTATCTCTGGGGGTTCCTTAAAGACAGTGTGTTCACTACAGCACCAAGAACTCTAGACCAGCTGGGACAAAGCATCGTCGACTGCTGCACCCTTGTGGATGCAGAAATCCTGGATAGAGTTATGAACAACTTCACCATTCGGCTGCGAGCAGTTCAAAACGTTCGTGCTGGCCACATTGAGCATATCATCAAGACTTTTCCACGGGAATAAAAACTCCGAACTGCCTAAAATATCATACTGAAATGCTAAGTTTGTAAACATTAATGGGTCAATAAATCATAGTACTGAAATGGTCAGAAGTTGACTGAATCACCCTGTAGGTTCGGCTCTCTGCGTGCTGTAAACGAGTACATAAGTTAATGAGATGGTGCGCGTGCCGGATGCACGTGATTGACGATTATTGAAAAGGGAGATCGGTCTCTAAATCAAAAGAATATTTTTATTCGTAGGGAGTTTATTATTTATTACGATAACTTGAAAACGAATTAACTTTTTCACATTCTGTTTTCACCAATCCATTAATATGGGACAGAGCACGAACAAGTTTGAACGTGAGATAGCGTGAATAGGTACGTGCACTAATAGCACGTGCTCTAATGTTACAATTATGATACCCCCTTAAAAATTTCATATAATTAGATATGGCATGTAATATATCAAACAAATAGTCCCAACGTCTAATGAACGAATATATGAGAGTAACAAATGATAGCAGATATTGATCTAGTGACTCGTAAGGATGTAAGGATTATAATATGTAAGGATGTCTCATAAATGAATATAACTCCTAAAACGATTTTCAAATATGTCTGAAAAGAAGAATATAAAAATTGTTTGTTTAATATTATAGTAATATTTTTATACACAGCTCTGGCGAAAATTGCATGTAAATTTACGTATTGAATTGCAGCGGTCACACGAATCATTCCAAACACGCGCGAAATGAGAAACGAAATGCTCGCACGTATAAATGTTTTAATCCTATGTTCTTTCCACTACTAGAGCCATTCATCCCTTCTTAATTAAAGTTACCATACACGTTAGGAAAGAAAAATCATTGTTTCAAAGCATTGTTGGGAAAAATCTTTTAAACATTCCGGGGAGCTTTAGCTGTGACGCAGATGTAATTTTAAATTTGAATATTTCACTTTTACTTGCACTTGGCTTAAATAAACAATGACAATACCTTTGATTCTATCCACACTCACATCATTTTTTTTTAATATAGGCCTAACTTTAAATAGCAACTTTAACAATAGGCCTAATATTATTTAGCCATTTTTAACATTAGGCCTAACATTATTTAGCCATTTTTAACATTAGGCCTAACATTATTTAGCCATTTTTAACAATAGGCCTAACATTATTTAGTCATTTTAACTGTAGGCCTAACATTAATTAGCCATTTTTAACAATAGGCCCATCATTAATTAGCCATTTTTAACAATAGGCCTAACATTAAATAGCCATTTATAACAATAGGCCTAACATTTTTAGCGATTTTTAGGTACAGGCCTAACATTAATTAGCCATTTTTAACAATAGGCCTAACATTAATTAGCCATTTTTAACAATAGGCCTAACATTAATTAACCATTTTTAAATATAGGCCTAACATTATTTAATCATTTTAACTATAGGCCTAACATTAATTAGCCACATTTAACAACAGGCCTAACAGCACTGAATTTTAAAACCAAATGATCACATGCATCGATAAAGCTTCATAATGGGCACGTGCTCCAAGCTGCCATCAACAATGCTTAAATGATAAACAAAAAAGTAACACTATATTCACTTATGACTCGTCAGTAGGAATCGATTGATATATTACATGCCCAAGTTCTATTCGTAACATTTGTGCACGTGCTTGAAGGGGTCCACGAGAGCTCGTCAAAAATTGATAAATCGCAGTTAAGTTCTTCCATTTTCACGTTGTCGTGCAAACGATGGCCGGCCAGACACAAAAAGGTACCGATTAAGCTTGTATTCTTATATACAGCTTTAGCTAAAGCTCGTAATAAGGGGTTATTGAAATACTTTATGGGGCCATTTTCTCAGAAGTAGAATTTCGAAAATCGAAAAGAATGTCATATTCGTCTTGTGCTCGTCATTCCCGTTCGAATGACATATTACACGCCTGATATTGCCAAAAAAATATTTAATGGGGGGGTTTGGGTCTCAATAGTCACGTGACTGTTAGACCGATTTCAATCACAAACTAATCAGGTGCGCTCAGGAAGGGTCTCTATCGAAGAGCGAAAACAGAATTTGAAAAGGTTAAAGCGTTCTCGAGTAATCGTCGGACAGACAGACAGACAGACACACAAACAGAGCGAAACCAATATATGCTTTTCAGCATATAATAATGATAGTGGGAATTGGCTTAGTAGCACGTGGCCTAATGGAACCATAGGATACCCTATGATACTGTTGTAACTTTCAATGGTAAGATATGGCATGTAATATATCAAACAACTCGTAACAACCTGTCATGAGTGAATATAACGAGCAATTAATGTTAGTCGGAATTGTTTAGTAGCACATGTTTTAATTGTATTATACGTATGTTACCGAACGGATAAACGTACAGACCAAGCGTGCATTCTTATAAGTAGCCCTTTTGCTAAAGCTCCTAATAAACATACAAACGAATTTTCTTCTTTATATGCGCGTGTGTATATAGAAGATTTCTGTGACTCTTATTAAGTACCGAAAGGTGCTTTATGCTATCAGTGTGGGGAAACGTATCTGTCTGTCTGTCCGTAACTCTAACTCCTCCGAGGCTATGAAAGATTTTCAAAATCTGTTTTCAAAATCAGTCGATGAATATAATTCATGGCACGAACTAATCACAAATATTATCTAAATCGGTTCAATAGCACGTGCACAAATGATACCTTCACGACCCCACCTAGCAATTATCAATAGAGAGATATATTTAATAATATATCAAACAAACCGTAATAACGAGATACAAGCGGATATAAATTACTATTTTCGCCAATTAATAAATATGGTTCCGGGAATGAATCATTTTGAAAAAGATTGTAATCGAAACAATGGCACGTGCTCTAACGGTATCCTTATGACACCCTCAAAAATTTTCAATGATAAGATATGACAAGTAATATATCAAACAAATTGGGATGATGTATCATGAACGAATATAACGTAAAATTACTGATAGTCGAAATTGGTTCAAAGGCACCTGGTTTAGTGGACTTTATGGTTCATTGGAACTTTCAATGCTAAAATATGGCATGTTATATGTCAAACAACTTAGAATGATGTGTCATGAATATAACGTAAAATTAAGGGTCACTCAAAGTCAGGTTGAGCTGGCCAGGTTGGCTGAGGTTTCCAACACATTTGAACTGCAGTGAGGCACACCGTTGAGAATATTCTTTCCTTGAGTGGCTCTTTCTCGCCCATTTGCTCAAAATCTTTTAAGGGGAAGGGTGGATTAAAAATTGTTTTTAGACTAATGTGGTGTTACTCTATAGGGTAGCAATTGGAAATTTTCCTCTATCTTTAATAGTTTTCGAGTTAGCAAATGGATGATCTTAAATTTGGGGGTCAAAGTCAAATTTGAGTGCGGCAATGAATTCCCCACCCCCGTATTACCTAAAAACCACACTCATCAGATCTCTGCCATGTTATCAAACTTTTTGGACACCCTGTATATTAATTTTTATTTTTCATTAATAAATAATAATAATAATAATAATAATAATAATAATAATAATAATAATAAGAGATATTTGATAATTGACATAAGATTGGGAAGGGTAAAGATAGCAACCGATCAACTATTTCGTTACATTTAAAAGTGGATAATGTTTTTAAATAACATATAAACAATATAAATAAATCCAGATTTGATCTGTGCATTAATTTATTATAAAAAAGTAAATTTTGTTCTGCATTTTTTTTATTTACAGATAAACTGGGAAAAAAGGATTTGCAAATCGTTGAATAGTATCTGTGCCGAATTAGGAATCCCTTTAGCACGAAAGGTTGAAAATGAATATTTAACAAATCATCAGCTTTTGTTAAATTTCAGAGATTTCTACAACAAATTTATTAGAGAATTTATTTTCTTTTCAGAGACCTATTTCAGAACAAAAAGAAATGGAAGCAATGTGGCAGGAACTGAGCACTCAGGATCCAGGTATTGATGTTGTTCATTAAATTGAGAAGGAAATTTTGTTAACGTTTAGCATCATTAATTAATTATCAACAAATTTCCTTACAAACTTAAATTAGCTAAATTGATAAGTTTCTGTGAGCAATCTTTAATTTCCTCTTTCCTTAATACACAAAGTTTATTTTCCGAGTCCTGAGGATAAAACTGGTTTCCTCGTTGTGCCGAGGTTAATTATTTCGTATGGAGGGTCGTTTTCAATCAAGGCTGGACTGATCAAATTCTGAGCGAAATTTTCTTTCCTAATTGAAACTTATCCAATCAAATAAAAAAATGCATTTATTCTGGACGTGCAATTGCAATTCATCAAATTTCACTCACTCTTTTCCTCTCTGGTGTCTTCGCAGATTTAAGTCAGTTCCGTCCTGTATATGCGGCCAAAGACTTTCTTGATGTACTTGTGAACTTACGAAGTCCAAATTATCGAGAATTTATCGACAAAAGGTAATCTAGTGATTAAAATCTGTTTTATAATGAGTTTCCTTTATTCCATAATTGCTGAAACTTAGCTGATCTTATAAGCTTAAGTGAATTTTATGCATAAGCTTGAAGCCGATCATTGTAACCAAATGATCTCATGATTTTCAATGAGAACCATCTTATTAGACTCTTCCATTCTTATTTACGTTTATTATTTAGCAATGCACTTTCTTCGACGTTCGTAAAATGCTTCGTAATACTTTTCGATTTTATAAAGTTAAGAATTCAATCAGAACTAGATCAGGATACTCGGGCAAATTTTCGATTTCCCCCCATCGTGGCGGCTAACTTTATCTTTAGAAAATGTACTTTTCTTCATTTATGGCTCTGTAGAAGTCAGTCGAAACGCGTCAACCTTTCAATCTCAGTCATTTTATTTATTCATACGTGTTATAGTAAAACTCAACTGTTTGCTAATGACGAAATATTTTATAGATGGGAAGCCTTTTTCTTTTTCTCACTTAACAATTCTTTGTGACAGCCAATAAAACGAAGTTAAAGACGTTCTGCGTAAACACTGATGGAGTCAGCCCAAAGGACTCGTTTGTTGTTCCGGTGCATGAAGAGGCTTTGCTCTATCTTGAGGAACTGCCTTTATTAAATATGCAAATTAAATTTCCCTTGTCTGAAATTAGGAGCTTACTTTATGTTGAAGGGTCTTCGAACCTACGAACAGCAAACAAGAAACGACGCGCGACAAAATTAGACGACTCTGTGCGTTCGCCTTAATTAAATATGTATAGTCCACTATTTAAAGCGATCTCTTTACTCGAAGTCCCAGAAATTAAATATACGTTTCAAAATTAAATTATCCTCTTAAACACTTGAATTTGTTTTTATAAAGTGACATTTCAAGCTTGTGGGAATTTTAAACACGCTTAATAAATAAGCCACATTTGCAGGTAACAAATGTGTCATCGATAACCATAATTTAATTTTCATTGGCAAACCAAAATTCGCCGTAATTTCATCAACGCTTTACCGATCATTATAATCTTCATAGAGAGCTCATTACCAAACAGTCTTATACTCCAATAGCCTGCATATATTCAAAAAATATTTTGAACTTCATCTAGTATAACAAAGTATACGTATATAATCCTTACATAAACACAATTAAAGGATTTCAATTTTGTAAAGAAATCGATCGCCAACAATTTCCTGATGGTAATTTGTTTGTGACAGAATAGGTTTAAAAAGCTGAATGCCGGAAATAAGTTTTTATTTCCGAAAGGAAAAGAAAATCATTACCAAAAAATGTTTCATCCTACAAATAGAATGGAATACAAAAAATAAAAAATATTTTCATTTATTAATCCAGCTTTAATACTTGTTTTCATTTCAGAAATCTAATTTCCCCTCTTTTTCAGGCATACCATATTTAAAGGCACAACAACTTATTGGAAATTGAGAAACTATTACTTAATGGCTACTATTTTGCTTAAATGGAACTAAAAAAATTTCAACTTAAATGGAACTTTTAAACGAGTATCCGGAAAACTTCCTTTAAATCAGCACTGACTCAATGATCGCGAAAACTCAATTTCAAGGAGTGCAAGTGACTACGTCATAGCTGACGTCATTTGCGCGATGAAGGGGGCGAGAGCTTAGAAAATGGGATCGCTGGTTCCAAACATTGGAACCACGCAATATACGTACTAGTAAAGGGCGGTTCACATTCAGCGACTTCGGGAGTGAAGCGTTTTCCCGAATCGAGGTGTTTTCTAGGCGTCACAAAGCCGCGCGTGTTAAAATGCGGAGCCGTTTCACATACAGCGGGAACGAAGCGGGGAGCTAGGCGAACTTCCTTCTCTGCTTTCAGCCTGCGTCCTCCCCATTCCCGCCATCTAGGCGAACGCCGCTCTGATTGGATGTTCGATGAGTCGTTCTTTCTTCCAGTCTATGTTGCTTTCTAGACATCGTGTATATATATATCGTGATAACATGGCTTTCTTGGCATCGTGTACATGTATATATTATATTTTTTTAATAGGAAAAATGACAGAAAACGAGGCACACGTGCACAGTAAACACGCTATGGCCGACTTGACTGGCGGAAGTGGGTTAGAAAGAGTTGCTAAGGATTGTGGGACTGGAGAGATGCTCACTCGGCTGCGCATTAGGACCGACTTCTGAAAATTCCAACACGGTTGGAATCACGGACCTATATAAATAACACTAAATAAATGGATGGCGCATCCGGCGAAAAACTTGAGGTCACCATCCGCCATCTTAGTAGGGGCATGAAATCTCATCGTTGTGTGCAACGTTTGTTTGATTAATTCTCATTTTTAATGCCAGAAACAGAGCATTGTAAAGGTAAACAAAGTAAACTTAACAATTGGTTAAAGTAAAATGTTAATTAATTAAAAATAAGCTTTTAAATACTTTAAATCAAATTTTTATTGTGTGTAAGCTTTGGTTGAGCAGTGTGTGTTTCGTAAAAATTATTTACTTTATACTCTGCCAAACCAAAAAGATAAGATTTAATTATATCAGTAAAAAGTTTTAATTTAAATTTTCCCATCAAATTAATTATATTGGAATAATCTCGAATAAAAATGTCACAAAAAACTTTAAACTATTGCTCCTATCAATATGGCGTCCAGTGGCGTCACCTTTCATGAGGGATATGCCATCCAGTTATTTATATAGGTCAGTAGTTGGAATTTGAAAACCCGCGCCGTTGTCCGCTCCAACCCGCTTTCCGCCGCGAATTCGCTGAATGTGAAACGGCTCCGGCAACCAAAATCGCGTTCAATGCGCCAGATACGGCGAATTCGACGCGAAATCGCTGAATGTGAACCGCCCTTAACATTGAAACGGGCGGCCAGTAAAAATGACATCTCTTAAATTATTATGTGAATTTGTGTAATTTATATTAATACATTTAATACCGGCAGTATAACGGGACGCCTACTCGCTCGATTGCAGAGGCCGGCTCGGTCGATTGGCAGATGAAGGTGGCTTGCAGCAGCCAGCAGCCCCCCCCCCCCCCCCCGCCCCCCCCCCCTGAACGTCAAAACTATCATGTTGTTATCTGTAACACCCTATACGCTGTGTTAGATACCTACGTAGCCAACTGGGCAGATATCCAAGGTTTTTTAGTTTTGTAGTTATATAAAATCATGGTTGTGTTTTTTTAAACAAAGACTAAAAAGAGTAATAAAATAAAATACATAAAAATGAAACTTTTAACGCACACGCTTTCACCTTAAGAAACGGAGTAAAAAGTAAAAGGTATTGTTAAAAAAAAAAAAAGGTAAAAGTGCGGCGGCGCGTTTAAAATTAAATTTTAAAACGAAAAATACTAAAGAAAGAAAAATAACTCCAAAACCACTATTCCACATAATAAATTTTAATGACTCAGATGTACATTTCGGAAACGAAGTTTCCTTCATCAGTGAGTGACTCACTGATGAAGGAAACTTCGTTTCCGAAATG
>JAHWFO010063991.1:622936-643253 GCA_023313115.1 Rhysida immarginata
ACTCACTGATGAAGGAAACTTCGTTTCCGAAATGTACATCTGAGTCATTAAAATTTATTATGTGGAATAGTGGTTTTGGAGTTATTTTTCTTTCTATAGTTGTGTCCACAGTTTTTGGCTTGATTCCATTGAAAAATACTAAGTTATAATAAAATAAATGCCCCGCCACACTTTTTACTGTACTTCTTAAGGTGAAAGTGTGTGCTTTAAAAGTTTTTATTTTATATATTTTATTATAAATTTACTTTCAAAAAAACGAAAAGAAAAATGCTATGGATGGATAATCTGGGAAGGGCCAGTTTCTTTCAATATCCTGTCTCATCTATTCTGTCATATTTGGTGAAGGAGTGTTTGCTAGAAAGAGTGAGCGCGAGAAATATCTACTTCAAACAAATTTCAAGATTTAGAGATTGACTCGCGATATTCAACTATACAATTTTTATGTAAATATTGCGCTCGGTGCGGATATAGCTAACTCAAACCCAAAAAAATGTTTTTCAAATTTCGCATGTGAACTCACTTTCCAAACAGTAGCATTTGTTGAGATTCTTCTACTCATAAAATTTCACAACAATTGAAACTTTTTCTATTTTTTTTTTCAAATTTATTCCGCCAGAATATCCTCAGAATGTTGGAACTGAGAAATTTGTAAGTCTACTACCTTCGCCTATCTTTGCTCATTTGCAAGCTATTCTTTCGAGTTTGAATAATTTCACTGTCGTTACCGCTTTAGAATTTACAAACATGTACAAATAACATGCTTCCTGATATAATAAAGCAGACAAGACTCATTAAGTAAAACAAGAACTTAAAGAGCCTTCAAATTAAACTTCCTGCGTTACGTTTTATGATGTATAACAATGACTCCCAAAGGCCAAATATTCTTTTCTTTTCAATTCGTACAGTAAACAAAGAAATGCAGTCATTTTATCAACATCGGCTTCAAGTTTATTCTCTCCCCCATCGACTCGCTGTCTTTAGTTGGATGGTTGAGACTATCAAGGGACGGAAGATTCATTTGAAATTCTTTTCTCACGTTCGATTGAGCCTCTTTAATTCGATTATAAGAGCCTGGGTCAAGGGACTTCAAGAAGGTTTGAAGAGATTATAAGAAAATAAAGAGTGCCACCTGATCCTCAATCCACGAGGGAACGATAAAAGCGGGGAAGAAAAAAATTTAATGCAGTTAAAAATAAAAAAATGTGAGCAAACAAGTAAACTCGATTCCCAAATTACTCCTCCTAAAAATAGAACTTTTAATAGTCTCTTTTCGTACATGTTTTCTTAGTATATGAATCTATATTTTTATGTAGTGATTAAGGCATACGTTAAATGTGGTTAATAGTTATATATTTACATACAGTTTATAGAACTCTATACGGGTAGAATTTAAAATTTTCTTTCATTATCTTTATCTTATGCAGGCTGAGAACGTATTGGGGCTCAATTCACATACAGCTTCGGGTGAAAACATTCGAAGAATTAGTGAGTATGAAAAACAACGTATTCACATTTATTACATTTTAAAACATCAAACTATTTAAAATATTTATCTGAACATTTATATTTAAAATACTAGTTTTGTTCTTTAAAACTTTGATAAGCATAAAGCTTAATGCTTTACATTTCAAAATGTTTACTATAGGTAATTGATGTAACTAATAGATACATGTTTACTATAGATAATTGATGTAAATAATACTTAGAGTGGGCATCACTTAAAGATATTTATGGCCTGTGTCTCAGGTATTCTAATAAGTGAATGGATATTTTTTCACAACTTAGACAAAATTTTACTAAAGTCGTTGATGCATATACAGGGTATAACTTGAGTGAGTTGTGTTACAACCTTTGGGGAATGACAGAACTGACCAGAATAAGCATTTTTTATTCTATAAACATGTGTCTGCAAATGCATCGTTTATGATTTATGGTACATGGTGTGCACTGTTGCTGTTGATTACAACTGTTCGAAATGACGTCCTCCAATGTCAATGCAGACTTGCATTCGTCTCTGAACGTTCCAACACACCCTTTGCAACATCTGGGGCGTGTCGTTGATGTTGTTTGCCGAAACAGCCAATCGTGCGACGAGTTCCTCCGCTGAATCAACATGTATTTCGTAGATCAGGGACTTCAAGTGTCCCCACAAAAAGAAATCCAATCTGGTGATCGTGGTGGCCAGTTAACTGGACCACCCTGTCCAGTCCAACTTTCGCCAAAAGTATCAATGAGAAAGGCACGGACATGCAGTGAGAAATGCGGAGGTGCTCCATTATGTTGGAACCACATTTCTTGATGGATGTGAAGAGGCACTTCATCCAGCAGTTCAGGCAGGACTTCTTGAAGAAAGGTGAGGTAGATGTGTGCATTCATACGAGTTGGTAGAATGTATGGTCCAATGAGGCGATTAGCAACAATGCCAGCCCACACGTTTACAGAAAATCGTTCCTGGAAGCGCCTTGTCGTAGTGGCATATGGGTTGATACAGTCCCAAACATGGATATTCCGGTGGTTGAAGTTGCCTTCCCTGGTGAAGGTTGCTTCATCAGTGAACAGCACCTGCTGTGTGAACTCAGGTTCCTCCGTGCAACGTTGCAGAAACCATCTGGACAGTGCCACACGTGGTGCAAAATCATCAGGTCCAAATGCTTGCACTCTTTACCTATGATTAGGGTGAAATAACTGTTCATGCAGAACTCGCCAAACAGACATGTGATCTGTGTTCATGATGTGTGAAAGCGTACGGGTGCTACATGATGGTTGTTCGTGAACTCGACGAAGCACTTCTTCTTCAAATTGGGGGGTACGACGGATTCGATCGGGACCATAACCTCCACGCCTAACAGCTACAATTCCTGTTGCACGTAGACATCGTACAAGTCTAGCAAAAATTGTGTGAGCTGGCTGACAACATTGCGGAAACTGTCATCTGTACAGACGACAAGCAGCCCTTCCATTACCTTCTGCAGCACCGTACACTAACAACATGTCAGTGTACTCACGAAAGGTGTAGTCAGCCATACCGGATACACTTCTCTCCTCACTTTAGGTTTCCAAATGTGCAATATCAGCCTAAACATGTAAAAGAAAAACACCCTGTACAGTACCATAACTCATAAACGATGCATTTGCAGACCCATGTTCTTAGAATAAAAATGCATATTCTGATAAGTTCTATCATTCCCCAAAGTTTGTAACACAACTCAAGTTAAACCCTGTATATGTGTGCATATTTGGTAAGTGTATACGGTTTTTGATTGCAATGAATTATAACTTGCTAGTTTAGGTTCCATTACTTATTCTAATTTCTTAATAAAGAGATGTTTAGATTCTATAATAATATGTACGAATATTCGTATGATAAGTTATAAGAATAGTCTCACAAGAGAACATTTCGAATTGTGTAAGCGCATTGCAAAACCGGACCTATTGCATTCAATAAAACATAAAAAAGATGACTATGCGAAAAAAATATACGTGCAATTAGTTGGTTAATCTCTTGATCAAATAAAAGCTTAACTTGGCTTAAATCAGCATTAATCAAATCTTGTTTTATTTTATGATTGCTGATTTCGTGTAGGTTTTATTATTTCCCGTATCTTCAAGAAAATTTTATCTTCATATTGTCGCTGCAAATTGCGTATTTTTGCTCTCGTCAGCCTCTTCATATTTCTGCAAAAGTGACTTACTACCAAATCATCTTTTCAGTGCTTGAATAGGGCAAATTTTAATCTGGAGGAAATGTCGATTGCTTTTACTGATTACAGAGTTTCGGAGGATCATTATTTCCGTCTTTTTTCTCTAGGTTGTTTTGTACATATTTTTTGAACGTAAAATTTTGCGCATAGTCATCCTTGTTTATCCGCTTTCGAATGCAACATCATAGTCATCTTTGTTTATTTTATATTCGGTTTTGAAATACACTTACACGATTGGAAAAGTTTCCTTGCCAGAATTAATTTCCTTACATGCTCAAGGATCAAAGACCCCATCACTGAATTCCTTCGTCGGTTAATTGAGGCTAGGGTGGCGTGTTGGGCATATTTTACCTGCCCCAAAAGAGGAGTGCCCAGAAAAATAAGAACAATAGTAACAATAAATTGATTTTTATTTGGGATCGAAAGATAAGGCCACTTTAAGAAGTGAGGTTTGCGACGTGCCGTGGACAGATCTAAATATCGTGTAATACAAAGCCTCCCAAAGGTCTGGATCATAGGGACTTTTCAAAACATGTTCAAAATGACCGCCTTTCTTTGCAAGGCACAGATCTCGCCGATACCGGTATTCTATAGACATTAGTTCCTGATTCAGTATGTTAGATAGTGCAGATGAACAATTTTCTCAGCGTAAATGATGGCTTTGAGGTCCCCTCACAGTCTAATGGTAGCTATTTGAGGTCCCCTCACAACCTGGCCAATCAAAAATATTCAACGTCGGCGACTATCCAGTATCCTGGAAGTTGCGTCTATGATTTCAGTCTGAACTCAGACTTTCGGGACACCGTGTATAATCTCGATTTTCAAATCGCATAATAAAATTTAATTTGATAATTTCAAAATAAGAACTTAATCATTAAACTTCGACTTTATTTGTCCACTTTAAAAACAAGAAAATTAGAAAGTGGTTTAAAAAAAATTACGTATCGTCCAAAAATACAAATCATCACTTAACAGTACCATAAAACAAAAGAACAGTTGAAAATTTGCTAATCTGCCTCTATTGAACTCTATAAGTGAAATTTTTTTAATTTTCGAAATTTACCCCTGGGACTGCGCTCAAGAAACGCCCTGTTTTGAGACTATTCTATGGTTTTCATTTTTTTTTCTGCTTCTTATATTTCAATTGCAAAAATAAGCACTCAGCCTACAAAAAAATGTCACAAATTCTTCCATGCTGGCGAAATGCCATAAAAGCTGCTGGAAATTGAATTTTGTAAATAAAATTTCAAGGTACTTGACCACAGATTTTATTCATTACTGTCTCTTATGCAGGCAGATAAGTCCAAATAAATAGGTACCACTTACATAGGTAGAGACACAAAAACCGAATTTGGATCTCGGTAATACTATACTGGATAATAAATTTAATTATTTCAGTGAAGGTTCTTAAAATAGACCTTATTTATACTGTGTGAAAACTGTTCCGAAAATATATATATTGCTTTAGAAAGTTAATAACTATATTCGCCAATAAGAAGTTTTGGTGTATATGAGACGATTATGCAAATTCCGAGTTATCCGTCGCTAAAAAGTTGATTATCCGGACCGCTACACTGAAAGCTGATATCTTAAGCCCGCTACTCAATAGAACTCGGACTTAAGATGTCAGCTTATAGTGTAGTGGTCCGGTTAACCAACTTTTTAGCGATGGATAACCTGGAATTTGTATAAGAAATTATACGGAAAGCATATGCTGCTAGTGCGTTAACATTTCGTTAAGTTTTATCTTTATTTTCCGTAAGTATTAACGAATCCTGAATATGAGCCTTGATATATTAAAATACACATATATCGAAGTTTTTAATAGTGATATCCGTTGGATCCAGATCTCGGATCCTTTCACTGGATGTGTATTAGGACTAATTAGGACTTAGGAGGATTCAGGCTATCATAATCGCAATAGTCGAATCCTGCTGCCATAATTTCAATGGGAGTAATATATTGTGCAATCTAATAAAACCCAAAAAATAAAGTATTAAGAAACCTTTTTATAACAGAGTTCAATTCCAGTTGCGAAATATTCCTTCCGTTTTTTAAGAAGTGCCTTTACCTATTTAGATTGAAGGGATATGGTACAATTCTAACTAAAACGAAAAATAAAGATTTGGTAAATTAAAACTGATTTTATTTTATGATGATTTTGATTGTTGATTATATTAAACCGATCCACTGCTCAATCATAGAGAATTAGGGAATTTAGGGACTTTTGACTTTGAGACACGTTATAAGGTGGTTATATATAAAAAAAATTTGCATATACACAATTTCCTGATACAGGATCCGAATTTCGGATCTCGGATCCAAGACGCGGATCTCGGATTTCGAATCCAAAATCCGTATCTCAGGTCTCGGACCTAGGTCCAAAAAAAAGATCTGGATATCCGGATCTTAAATTATCCGGATCTTAACATCCCTAGTTTTTAACATACAATAAGGTTAAAAATTAGCATTTATTAAAATCTTGAAAAGAGCATTTATAAAAGTATCCTTAAGAACTTTCTAAACTCGTTTAGTAATTTAAGACTATCTCCGTCGTTACTTAAGAATTAATGATAATATCATTATTTTAATTCCATAAAAGGTTTTCTTCTGTAATATAGAAGATAAGTAATAGAATACAAAAAACCCTTAATTAAGTTCATTAATAATCAAATCAGTATTTTCACTCAGGAGAAATTATTGCGACAGAGATGAAAGATTAAAAAAAATTCCTAAAACTTAATTTGAAATTCTTAAATGTATAATATTAAAAAAAATTAAACAATTTTTAATTTACAAAAAATGCGAATCCACGTAAGTGGAAGAACAAAAAAAAAAGTTTTCCATTCATAAAATCAGGTCTATTTTTAGAAATAGTTAATTGATGGAAATTGGGAAATATTCTTTTTTCATTTTGTGAAAAAAAAACAAACTTGAATTTGAACCACCCACTTCACTTCTATTGATTTGCTTCGTTTTTTATGAAAAATTTCTCTTCAATCAACTTCCATATTAATAAAAAAAACAACTTATTAACCTGAAGAGCTTTGGGAAATTTATGTTAATCGAAAAAAGTTCTCCAAAGCTTGTGCAATTTATAAAATTTTGAGGATTAACCCCTTTCTGCATACCTGCTACAAATCAATAAATTGTAAAATGTAAAATTCTGCCTATCTTTAAAGCAAATTTGCTGCAAAAATACAGTTGAAAGATTTTCTTTACTATTTTTCCGTTGTTTAATATCAACTTCAATACTTATATACTTTTATAACGTTAAAAAATCAAAATAACTTTTAAAAGTTATTTAATAATGTCAAGAAAATACAAGACTAAATGTCCTTGATATTGGATCTAACTTTTAGTCATTTCAACTATGGATACCGTTATGAAGCTTTCAAATAAATAAATAAATAAATAAATAAATAAATAAATAAATCTGCTTTTTAATGTTGGTAACATGATATAAATAAAATAAAACTAATATAAATAAATAACTATTCACTAATATGATTTCTGAAGAAAATTGGACTCGTTGAGGTATCCAAGAAACCATAAAACAAAATCACAGATCTTGTAGAAAGACAAAAGAAATACAGATGAAAGACAGTAGAACTGTTGAACAAGGCACAGATATTGTAAGCAGAAAGGTGGTATAGTTGTTATTTAAATCCCTAATTTTGAAAGCTACTTTAGTACCATCAAGACATCATTTCTCCACCTTTCTGGTTACATATCAGTGCCCTATTCAACACTGATATCACCAACTGTATCACCATCATCAAGCGCAAAAGAGAAACGCAGACTATTTTAAAAAGAATGAAACCGAATTTTTACACAAGGAATCTCCGAAGACACAAACATGCGAAATTTAAATTAGAAAAGAGATAGGGGCAAAGTAAAGCGCTTTCATCCGGCTACAGGATTCATAAAAGTGGAAACAATCGTTTTTCACCTCACGGCGAGAGGTAGGTCACGCGTGTTGAGGAGGGCGCTGCCATTATATTAAGAAAACCGCTTTAACGACTTAAGAAATGCCGCAATAAGTGTAAAAAGATAATGCATTTCAACGTTCAACATGTTTAAGTTGTTTTAAAGGGTTTACAAAAGCTACATGATCATTACGGTGAAAACAGTCGTTTCACTATACAGGGTGTATCTAAACCCCTGTCACAAACTTCTGGTGGTGATTCCTCACAGCGAGATGAAAGCAAAAGTTCATATAAACATGGTTCGGATGACGAACCGTTTCTGAGATTTCCGCAGTTAAAATTGAAGTTTCAGCAGTTGGTTTTCTACTTTGTGGATGGCAGGTGTCATGCGGAGAAGCTACAACAAATGTCAAAGTTTTAGCAGCGAGGTGGCGATTCCCCCTGAATGGTTAGGTACATATTAAGTTATCAGCAGGCGCACCTCTTAATAACCAATAAATGTGACGTTATTTCAAGAATTTGTTGTAGCTTCTCCGCATGTCATCTGCCATCCACAGAGTAGCAAATCCAGGTGCTGAAATTTTAACTGCGGAAATTTAATAAACGGTTCGTTATCCGAACCATGTTTATATGAAATTTTGCTTTCATCTCGCTGGGGGAATCACCACCAGAAGTTTGTGACAGGAGTTTAGATACACCCTTATAAAGTAAATTATATTACAGACTGCGATCAATCTAGAGAAACTCAATTTCAAAAAGATTATATACATGTAGTAAGGAGGCTAATATTCCTTAAAATATTAAACCAAATTCTTGCATGCACCTACGTCTATATCTTTAGGCGTTACAATACATTTATCTAAAACAAATAATACTTTAAAAATTATTGTTTACATCGAAAGAAAGTTTTGAATTTTAACATATCAATTTCAAATGCGGAGGTTACCTAAACATGGAAAAATATGTTGTGGTTGTCAGAACTGGCGATCTCAATTGGTCGGAAATTTCGAAACTATTATTGCTTCAGTTTTCGGTTCGATGTTTGTGGCAAGTGGAAACAAAACGGAATAAAAATTGTCATTTTCCTCGAAATTAATGGGTCGGAGGAAAGCATGGCTTAAAACAGAACCAATTAAATTACACTTATCTGTTTGTTATGGTTTGGATTTGTGATTTCAGCACTGTGTCCTAATTTAATTAAGGATATTGAAAAATGTAATATACATCGTTTAGGAGGATTAAAGGATTGGAAACGCTTTGAAAATATTCAACATAAATTTTAGATATCTGCAGACTTTTTTAAAGACTGAAATCGACATCATTACAAATTAAAAATTTAATTTTCCATTTTTATACATGACAACCTTTCTAACTTTTGCTTGCTTTCTCTGGCTGAGACATTGCTTTCTGTAATAAGGAGACATTAAGAGTTCTGATTAAATCGTTTATCGATAAAGCAAATATAAACGGAAGGGTTTTTGAAAGCAAGCCAAAACCCGTTATCATAAAAAGTCTAATTATGAATTCTGATTTCTGATCTTGTAGAGAAAATTCTACAGTGATATGGTTGAGAACAATGAACATCTTGGAATGACCATCGGCGCCGTCAACGCAGATCTCATGAACGCCAGAATGGTTCTCGGGAGGAAAGGTGAAGGCCGAATTTAATATTAGACTTCACGGGGGGATAGTTGTTATTTAATCAGGACGCATTTATTATAGATTTTAAAGTTTAAACCATCGTATTTTAATTTATTGCTATTAAAATAAATCTGCATGTTAAGATTACTCTCAAACATATCTCCTTAGCAACTTCTACAGTATTAGAAAAAACCATGTTAAAAGATTGAATGTCAAAGAACAAACGCAGAATGATTTCAATAACACAGCGAAGGCGTGGTATAGCTTCGTGTTTAAATTTCGGCAAGTTTGCAGTCTCTTTTCCTATTACCAGCACTTTTTACTGGGCGAGGCTATTTTCCATAGGCAAACAGGATAATTTTACGATGTAAGGTTGAAACAGGATTTGTCATTAAAAAAAAATACAAAGATATGCCAGGTATATCACGCCATCCTAGAAAGAACTTCTAATGCCAGACGATGAATGATATTTCAAAAAGCCCTGTCATTGATTATGCTTATGGCAATACATAACGTTGCTAGAGGATCTTCGTTCTCGCTAAAAAGCCAAAAACAACGCCAACTAACTCTAGGAATTCCTTAGAGTACAATTACACAGTCTCGGAAATAACAATACTCTAGGCTTGCGCAGTTAAAGTTCTCCGAAAGGCTGTGATTTTCGAGCCATTGTGTCTTCAAGTTTAGTTTTAAGCGAATGAAACGCGTGAGAATTTGTTTCGTTTTAATTTTCAAATAAAGACGGAGTGATACATCGGCTGCTTAGAATCACTTTGTTTTACCTCCATTTCAGAAAACTTTTCATTGGAGTGAAATTAAGGTTTGAATCATTGCCTGGACTTAAGATTAGAACAATAAGGAATCGTTGATTTAAGTAATTTTTAGTGGTAAAATTATTATTTTCAATGATTGTATATGTTTGGTAAACAGGCATTAGAGCGATGTTTGGAAAAAAATCTGTTTTCACAAAAAGTGGAGTTAGAACAATCTGGTTGTAATCAATCGACATGCCGTAAAGGACTGCGGTTTGCAAGTAGTTATACTTCTTAAGGTTATCTGGAGGCGATTATAGCAGATTTGTTCGCTTTTGTAGATAATTTTTCTGTAAGCTTCCTGCTGCTTCAACCGGAGACTACGAGACATATACAGAAACCGTAAACATACCGCCAGGACTCTCCTAATACGGGATAAATGCTGACCACATGGCGGACAAGTAATTTTTAGAATCTGATTTCTAGCCGATCAAGCACATAGTCTTATCAGTCTGTGCGTAAAGGCTTTCAAATAAGAAAAAAATTTAATTTACGTATAAGCCTTACTAAATACAAATGTCCAATTATTTTTCTCCATTCAGAAATTTGTGGTAAACCACATTGTAAAATTGAGTAATATGGGCAAAATATGAACTTTTCCCAACTGTGGCAATAATTCCTGATAGAATGTCCTTATATTGCACAACATCATGATTTTTGTGTATTCCGAGTAATGAACTAAATGTGGAACATAAAATTCCACCAAAATATATTGCCGGTCGTTACAAACTGGAAGGAACTGTTTCTCAGACATTCGTTAACCTCGGAATAGTACAGTGCAAACCTTGACTTGTCTGTAGCTGGGACTCTTTTCCATTACAGTACCGTCTGAAATCGGCACTCCTTATCTTACAGCATAATAAATTGATATCTGGGATTTCGATCACTAAACAGCTTCAGACAACAGAATATCATAGCGTGTTCTTCACATCTATGTCCTGCTTTTCAAAAATTAGCATATAATTTGAAAAATATTCTTTTTTGAAAAGGCAAATGCAATTGCAATTTACTATTGGTAAAATTTAGCCGATTTTTTATTTCTTTTAAAAGTAATCAATCAATTCTTCTAGTTACTTAGAAAAAAAATTGAAAATTCTAATAAACAAATTCGATAATAAGTAATTCGTCTCGTTTTAATTGATATATCGAAAAGTGATAAAACGTGCTTAAAAAGGTTTTCATGGATTAGAAATTCAAGTCAATAAATCATTTAAAATGCATAACTTAATTCTGATAATTTTAAAATTAATATTTCAATTCGTATTTCTATTTAATTTGAAATATAGTGATTCTCTCCAAATACGCACTCTTGGCTAGAGAATTTTCGAAGAACGGTTGTCCTCAAAGTCTAAGAGGGAAGATATGGAGCGTCTGTCTGGGCGTTGAAATAACCGATAAGGTAATTAATATATTTATAATTTATAACTGAGTCACTTGTACACACTGCCCAATGAATTAGAAGCATGCAGTTATTGGAGTCCCTTTGCCCGAATTGCATCTTATAAGAAAGTCTGACATAGTCAATGAAATGTTGAAGCAGTTATAGGTCAATGAAAGATCAAGCATTCATCAGACATTCTTTTAGTTCTCGCAGATTTGTTGGAAGAGGGTCCTGTTGTCGGATATGTCGTTCAATATCCCTAAACATTCTTTATGGGATGGATATCTGGGCTCTGGGCGGCCAGGAAAAATGATGGAAGTCAACTTCGTGCTCGCTAACCACTGCCGAACCAACCGTGCGCGAAGAAGAAGAAGCCGCCGCATCCAAGATGGACTTGGTGATTGGCAGCAAATTTCAGGTACTCCATGGAACTAGTCCCAATCAACCGAAGAAGCTTCATACAATCAAAACCTTTAGTTGTCTTGCTAAAGCTGGGGCTCCTACCAAACCGTCTATGTTCAGTACAAAACAACAACCACATAACCTTTTTCCATCTTCACTTGTTCAGTCACCATTTTCCAGGCATCACTGTACACGAACTTTCCTGTCTTTGTAAAATCAGGGGTTTTTGTATAGGCATGCGATTGCCGATTTTCAATGGCTTCAATTCCCTCGCATTCTTCTTCCAGATATGAGAACGAACAGCCTTGGCTAAAAATTTTTCTAAATCTGCTTCGTTGTTTCAAAAGTAGCATCAGTTAGACAAGCTCCAACAGTGAGTCCCTTTTCGAAATCAGCTGGGCCCTTCGTGCTGATCAAATTTTATAATTAGACTTACCTAACTGCTTCTTAAGTGCACGCTTGAACACACCATCAACTATTTTTGCATAAAAACAAATTTCCATATGTATCGCAGATGTTTATAATTTATTGGTCAGTGTGTGTAAATATGTAAGTTACTCGGTTTTATAACGTTTTACGGTATTTTTGTTTGAAAATTACCTAGTGGTAGTACGATAGAGATGCTCACATCTAGATTTGTCAATAGATGGTTTTCTCTTTGTTTGAACCTTTACTAACAGTCATTTATTATTCATTGCTATATTTGCATTAACTTTTCAAATCAAACCATTAAACTAATTTTTAACGAAGAGAGACCGCAACCGTTCATCCGATTCCAAAGTGGCCGCTTGATGTGTAGCTTTACGGCAATGCTAATTAATACAAAGGAGCAATTAAACTGCAACGGGTTGCAATTTAACGAGAAGTTTATGATAAAAATTTTTTTAATGCTTTTAATGCTTTTATTTTATGCTTCACGGCGTTGTCAATTAATTTGAAAGCATATGTGTGTAGCTTCTTTAAATAAAATCGAATTGTTAATTAAGATACTCCAATTGAAAAGTACATTAATGAACAAATTGACCGGCTATTAAAATTGATTATCTGATTCGGTTAAGCGAAATTAAGTGGTTGCAATACATTATTAATACTTCATTAAAAGTCATGATCTGTGAAAATTTGTCAATTTGTCACTGTCATTTGATCGAATTCTAAATACGATTTTCTAATTGATAGCATTGTCAATTCATATATTACACGGGAAATTATTAATTATAGCAGGACTTTCTCTATATTTAGATAATTATATTATAAGAATATATTTATGAGCATTCTCGATTCATAATTTTCTTAATTAAGTTTAAATCTAAAAGAGTCCTCAATGCCAGAAATTGATTTCATTCCAGGAAAAGCTCTATTTCGACCAGCTGACTACTTTTGTGTTTCAACATGATTTGCTATTAGATAAACTTATTTACAAAGTAAGATATAAGTTTATTTTTTGTCAGTTTTTATTAACTCCGTTACACACTTAAAGTAGCAACTTAAAATTTCAGGATGTAAAGCTTACTGCTTCTAATGATGATCAATATTTCGTTTTTGAAGATTATCTTCATCAGGTATACTTTCAAAATAATTTAATATGCGTCAATGCTGTATGATATTTCTTTTTAATTAAATCACAGGGGGATTCTTTTTTAAATTCAAAATTTAATCTAAACTTTTACAGTTCATGCCTTCTGGTTAAAGAAAAATCCAATCTTGTTTTTTTATCAGATTATGCTCATGTTTTCCCGTGACACTGCCGTACTCTCCCACTTCTCGCATAGCAGCGCCAATCCGCCGAAAGCTTTGCTCCGAGGGAAACTGGACATGGAAGAAGTGACAGTCGTCTATCCACCCAACGGTGTCATTCCTTTCCACGGTTTTTCTATGTACAGTTAAGTGTAAACATTAAGGGAAACTCATGTTTTTAATATTTTATTTAATATTCCAAATATTTAGGAAAAAAAAATCTTCATCACTTTTTCACTTCTTTCATTTAATTTCTATTTATATATTTTTCAGTTGCGCCTCTTTGCTACCTGTATGACGAACCGATTCAACTTTATTTTGTATTTCGAGAACTGTACATTAGATATTTCTTCCGTCTTCATTGTGTTTCATCTCATCCTCAGGTAAATTAAAAATTCAAAATAAGCAAAACGTGATATTTTCAAAATAATTCCTGGGCTCAAAAAAAATAATAGTTACCAAATCATATAAAAAAGTAAGGACACAAACATGAGGATGCCATTTTGAGACTAAATATGGCGTTCCCTAAACAATTTTCATGTTCAAAAAAAACTTGAATAAAATACCCAAGAATTTAAAAAAACTATTTTAATTTGGTTTCAGATCATATTAACTTCATATCATATTACAAAAGTTTTACAACAATTTTAGATGCAAAAGAACTAAAAAAAATTGAAAAACAGTGAAATGTTAGCGAAAAATTATACAGTCGAACCCAAGTATAACGAATCTTTAAATATGTACGCAAATTTGTTCGTTATAATCTTTATAAACGTATAGTAGATATAGCGAATTTAATTTTTTTTTAAAGTGTATTTCTTTATATCCGACAAAGAAAAAACACTCAATTGCATGCTTTTCAAAGCTTTTTATAAACAAAAACAATGCGTCCCTTTTCCTCCTTGCCAACTTCTATTTCCTTTATGATCTTAATTTTGGTATCGAAATCAAAACATTTGCTTTTTCCCATCATTTCGAAAAATGCTGACACTGTTTTGTGTTTGAGCACAGAGGGTTGAGTACGATACAACTAAACGATCTGCAAGCGTCATAAAAGTCTATCAGAAACCCCACCGCCCTGTTCAGTGATGTTCTATCTGGTGCCCACGGTGTCGAACTATGCCTCTGCATAGCAGTTTCCATTCAATAAGACTTCACCGCAGAGAATTTAGGTTGATCTGTGCCCACTCCTCTTCACAGGCTTTCCATAGACCGTCCAATGTACAGGGTGTTGCAGATAACTACAGGGCAGTATAACGGGAAATGCAGAGGCCGGCTCGATGTCAGATGATAACTGGGTAATTTTATTAAAAACATGACAGTTTTGACGTTCAACCCCTCGCCCGACTATGGAAAGTGCTGGCTGCTGCAGGCCACCTTCATCTCCCTCCATTCTGCCAATCGACCGAGCTGGGTCCTGCAATCTAGCGGGTAGGCTTCCCCGTTATATTCCCCTGTAGTTATCTGCAACACCCTGTACGGAGTCGTCTACTTTCAAGGGCGCGTTTCAGCAGTCCAAAGCCGCAATAATCCATGGGGGATGCGTCTAGATTTCACGGGTATGTCTTCAAACGGAATTGAATGTATGCCCGTCTCCTGTTCCAGTGTTCACAAATGGGCGACGGTTGACTTGGACGTATGACTCGCAGCTTTATCCTGATGCACACATACCAGGTTTCGAACGCTTAATCAGTCGGAGATTTTTGTGGATTATGTTGCGTACCGTTGACTGTAGTACCCCTATCTTATTTGCGACAGCCCTTTGAGTTTTGGGATTTTCTGCAGAGATGAGACGCTTGACTTTGGCTACAACCTCCTGTGTTCTGCTTGGAGTGTCTTGAGGGTCCAGGTTCGTCCAATGTTGCTGGTATTGCGGTTTTTCTATTTTTATTTAGTATGTTACAGATTCCTGCCTTCGAAATGGTGAGACCCCTGGATTTGCATTGTTTTACAATCATGGAATAGGAGCACTTCGCGTCGGAAAGTGCATTTATATATTATCCTTCCCAATATCCATCGATTTTTGGCGGCATTCTCGCAGCTTGCGTTGTACAACGATTAAGAATGATGAAGCGATGTCCCCTTTATAACTCCTCACGACCGCGTAGCCCTTTCAACCACGTGGCTGGAGAATTTGCATATGTAAATCGTTTAGTTGTACCGTACTCAACACTCTGTATTCCTCATCCTCTGCTCCTATCGAGTGAATGAACCCAATGCCAAACTAAGACACGAAAAAAAGTTTATATTTCAAAATTCGCTATATCCAAACAAAAGTTGTGTAATACCCCAAAAAAAGATTCTTTATATACGTAATTTCGTTTTATCAGATTTCTTTATAACCGAAGAACATTTGAACAGTTTCAATGAACCTGTAATTGGAGATTTCGATTAACTTCGCTATAACCGCTTTTTCGTTATAACCGAATTTGTTACATGTGGGTTCGATTGTAATTGAATTGTATGCATTATTTCTAAGATGGTGCATTTGAACGATAATAATAAATATTTAAAAAAAAATTTAGTTTACAGAATATATTTTTGGAAATCTTTATTATTAAACAGAATAATGTTTCAAACAGAAAATAGCAGAGTAACTAAACAAAATCTTCAAACACATTACAATAACAAACAGATAAGGGAAAGAAAAACTCCGAGACCTGGACTCGATCCAGGGACCATGCCTATCGCTGGCACTGCTCTTGCCAATGGAGCTACCACGGACATGAAGCCACCAAGCAGCTCAGTCGGCAGAGCAAAGACTCGCAAATCGGGAATCTTTCTTACCCTAAACCATCAAATAAATTCAACTCAAACAGAAGATAGTAAAGTAACTGAAGAAAATTTTCAAAAATATCACAATAACAAATAGAAAAGGGAAGGCAAAAACTCCGCGATCTGGACTCGAATTAGGGATCATGTCTATCGTTGGCAATGCTCTTACCTATCAATTTATTTCAAGGAGAATTCTCGATTTGCGAGTTGGGGGCCTGCTCTGCCGATTAAGCTGGTTGGTGGCTTCTTGGCAGTCCATATGGGTATATAGTAACAGCTTGGCGGTTCATGTTCGCGGTAGCCTAATTTATAAAAGCAGTGCCAAGGATATGCAGGGTCCCTGGTTCGAGTCCAGGTCGCGGAGTTTATTCCTTCCCTTTTCTATTTGTTATTGAGAATAATGTCTGGAATTTTTTTCGTGTAAAAGTAATTTTTAAATCAATATACAGGGTATGTTTACTAAACATACAGCAAAAATAGGATTCTTTGGGCTATTTTAAGAAGCTTTTGTTCTTGATGATTTCGGAAAGCCGCTTTGTTTTGAAGATACAGCGCAATAAAGGTTTTTCGACAAAAAACAATCTTTTTTTTATTTCCGAAGACTTACCGGTGAGTTGAATCGAAAGTTTTTGGAGTCTGTCTTTCAAGATGTATACCATTGGCAACGAGAAATATATATTTCGCCAGTCAATGAGCAGAAGATTGGACTCATGCATCCTAGCTGGTGGTAGTTATCTTCAGCACATGTAAAATTAAGAAGCTTTAGGTAATAAAAGATTGTTTTTTGGCGAAAAACCTTTATCGCCATTCAGATCTTCGATATCTGGTGTCACGTTCTTATTTCTTCTCCAGCCATACAAGTAACAGTTTGTGTGATGTGCCTGTGATAACGTTACAGTTCAGAATATCAGTCCTTGAGTAGCGTACAAAAATCAAATTTTGTGTTTTGCTCCAGAAATCGTCGTCAAAGGAAACGCAAACGATAGCAGAAAGCGTTTCCGTGAAAGTCGTCTTAGTGTTGAGGATTTTCTCTAACGACGAAGCAAACGAGTAGGCATCAAAAATGAGTTTCAGAAAGCTACCAACACTTTATAGACATATAGGCAATAGCGTGTAGCTCAAAGGGGCTAATTTAAAAGAAACGAGTAAAAAAAACCTTTTATTGTAATTTGTTTTTAGTGCCATAAATGTATTTCCAGAACTTTCTGAAGCTATCACGTATTGAATTTCAATGCTTCAATATCTACTATTACTAAAATCTAAGTTCTGTGATTTCTGTCCCTTTATAGACTCCGTCCCTGCAAGTCATACCCTGGAACCACCTTTTATTATGGATACTTCTGGCCATGTAGGGGGCCATAGGGGTTTTTTTAATCCCAATTTCGGGATTTTTTCCATAAAAAAATTTTAAAATTAAATTTATTTTTCCTTCATCTCTATGGAATTTCGGTTACGTGATGCTGTTTGTGACGTCATGTTTGTTTACCAATGGGTTTTCTTTGTGCGTGTGGTGATTGTGAATTAGCATGAACTATTGTTGGAAATAAAACACCAAAGCGTGGAAAGAGAATTCTTATGAAAATTATTATCGCCCAAGGTATCCTATGTAAATAAATATGTTATTTATATTTCTATTGTAACAAACCGTCCCATTCATGTATATGGCCAATCTGTATTTCGTAATGAATATAAAGCCCAAAGACTATCGTGGAGCTTCCAATGCGACAGAGAGACACCAATCACCATTTTACATGTTTCTGGCAATCACTATGTGGCTCTACTCCTTTTAGAAGGAAAGTCATGGCAGAAACTAAACTACACATATTATTGTCAATTTTTATGCAATGAGGATAGAATTGCTTTTAGCAATAGAAGAGAAATTGGCATTCCTGAGAATGAGATACGATTTGAGAATCAAGAGGTTTTGGTTATTGACTAAAGGTTCCTTTGATTTTTTTTATCGCACTCCGAGGGAGTAAAAAGGGAATTGTCCTCAGACCGTCAGAATAATTATATAAGAAATGTTTACTAAAAAAAGAACTCTAGGGGGGTTCTAGAAATTTTGGCATCGACTACAAAGGTCATTTTGCGCCTTTTACACAAGTTATAACAGTACGCAGCCCGGGACAAACACAAACATCCATGCCCACGGCGGGATTCGAACCCGCAGCCAGGCGGACTCGAGAACTAGGGAAAAAAAAAAAAAAAGAACTCAATAAATTTTTGTTTTCTTCCCCAACTCCTTTGAAAAAAGTAAAAATATCCGCAAAAAATCCCGATTTTAATTATAAAATTAATTATTAATTAAAATAATTAAAAAACGAATCTGTTAAAGGTGATTTAGGTGTATCTCTCACAGGAACCGAGTCTATAAAGGGGACAGACAGACAGCACTTGAATTTATTAATAGTGGATGGGTGGATGTATGGATGGATTATTATTTTTTATTATTTTGTATATTATTATTATTATTATTATTATTATTATTATTATTATTATTTTCTATTCTTAGTTCAAGTTAGCTCCAGTGTGCATTTAATTACGGTGTTGTTTTTACTAATATTTACTTGCTCAGTCGTAATTTTAACAGTTTTCCTATCAATTTAACTTTTTTTTTTATAATTTTTGGCTATATTATATGTATTTTCATTAACCCTGCTTTGGGCTTTTGCCTGTTGGGGGACAACATTGGGCCTTTTCCTCCGGTTTTTCTGGGCGGATTCTCCTGTTGTTGTTACGTTATTATTATTATTATTATTATTATTATTATTAGCTGATCATGAAATATTGATAGCTAAATGCAAAAAATATGGCATTCGAGGAAATATGAGTTTGTTATTAAGAAACTTTTTGAGCAACCGTGCACAGAAAGTTTGCATGAAGGATCGATGCAGCAGTAGCACTTCAGTAAAATGTGGTGTATTTCAAGGATCATTATTAAGTCCAATGTTATTTAATTTATTTATGAATGATTTACCATTAAATATTGAATATGGAAAAATTTATTTATATGCGGATGATATTGCTTTATCAATTGTTCACAGAGATGAAGCTAAATTATTGGATGAATGTCAAAAAAATGTATCCCATGTTGTTGATTGGATTAAAAATAATAGATTAGGTTTAAATGTAATGAAGACGCATATTATGAAATTTAAAGTACCAAATAAAAGAAACGAACTGATGTTTAATACAAGAATTAAAGTTCATGAGACAAATTGTTGTGCCAAATTAAATGTATGGAGGCATTGTAACTGTACTGTAATTCATGAAGCCTCAGAATTAAAATATTTAGGACTCATTTTTGATTCTAATTTAAGTTGGAGAAATCATATTGAAAATTTATGTGCTACATTAAGGAAAATTATACTTATGACGTACTATGTAGTATGGTTCTGTCCTTTAAAAATCAGAAAATTACTATACGTAGCATACTTTGAATCCAGGATGCGATATGGTATTTCAATTTATAGATTCTCATCGGCTGCAAGGGAAGTTGAAAAATTACAAATAAGAATAATAAATCTAATTGGCACAAATTCAATACATGACAAGTTAGACACTAATAAGAAATTCAAAAAGCTAAAAATCTTAAAATTTCAAGATCTATATGAGTATATCATCTTTGTGCAAAAATTTTTTAAGAGTAGCTGGCTGTATAAAACTGTAAACACACGTAATTTGCGTATTATGCAAACCTTTATTGTTCCACGAATTATGAATAATTATGGCAAAAAGCTAAAAACTATTATATCCCAACATTTTTAATGCGGTACCAAAATGGATTCAAACATTGAGATCTTTTAAATTTATAAAAGCAGCATATTATAGATGGAAAGAATATTATTAATTATTTTGGCAAAGTATTATGTTGCTGATCAAGTAATATTGTCATTTGGTCTGTAGTATAGTATTGTGAAATTTTTAGTTTTTGTAGTTACATGT